>BQNB010017895.1:0-68355 GCA_026074375.1 Tanacetum coccineum
TTTCTTGTGATTTTTGATATATCCGTACCTGCACACACAAAACACAAATACAAGCATATTTTTGCCATTTTTGGTCTGTATTGGGTTTAATTGGGTTAATTTAGGTATTAACGGATATGTGTATTTTACACATATCACCTGCACTCACCAAATACCACAAAGGAAACAAGATCCAATATGTCGTATCCAGAGAAGACCAATACGTCGTATTCAAGTTATAGAAGGTGAATATTCTGGAAGATATCAAACATGGTCCCTAATCCAAGAAATCCCCGATACACCGTATCTAAGACTTTGGATACGCTGTATCGACCATATTCCAGACCCTATAAATAGAAAACTCAAAAATAAGTTTTAGGTGTGCTAAATCATATTCTCGATACCTAAACCATAAAATTTGATTTTTACAGGAGAAGAAGAGCAGAAGAGGTCTTGCAACATGATTAATTCCATAGGAGACAACATGTAATTTCTTATACTCTTGTAATCGTTCAGTTTTTGGTATCATTCGTTAACTCGGTTAGTTTACCTTGGCTGAATCATTACTTCTGTATTAATTATGATGTTTGAAGGCTAATACCTTCGGGTGTTAGTTATTATTATGAAGATCTTAATGTTTGGTTTGTTTATCTCGATTGCTTAATTTATCGTTGATTGCTTATTTATGTTTATCAATTTATACTTGTTTACGTGCTTTTGTATGTGACCTATCATTCAACTGGATCTAGTGATACAGACCAAGTAATCTAGATACCGAGATAATACTAGAACTTATCCCAGAGTCACTACGTTACTCTACCAGGACTAATAATATAACCAGCAGGAACTATATACCTGCCAGTAGGAACTTTAATACTAAACAATAGCAATTACTCTACCAGTAGGAACTACATACCTACTAGTAGGAACTAATAAATACAAATATACCTAACAATTAAGCAGTAAGTGGGTAAAGTCTCCATGAGTTAGGGTTTAACAAGATCACCATTGCTTTAATCCCTAAGATAGATTATAATCAGCAAATAAAGAAGCTTTATGCGGATGCGTTTAATTGTGATAGAATTCTACGTGTCTAGGTTTAAGAAAGAAGTACCTCCTTAATCTTAAGAATGATATGCCGCCTCGAGATAAGTAATCATTGCACTAAATAAACAAACCAACTTTCTGATTGGATTAATAAAGGTTAATACAGTTTTCTTATATTTGGCTAGACTGCTCTTTTATCTTCTGTTAATTTGCTCGCGTGTGTTTTAGTGTCTTGAATAGGTTTTAGTCACCATAAAACCCGTCCTAGTCTCTCAGACTGAAAACCCCCCTTATCCATTAGATTTAGGATTAACATAGGTTTAGCATAGGTTTAACATAGATTAGAAAAACTAAAGTATTAATAAATTGAAAGTGTTTCTCGCTCTTAGTGATCGATACCCTACTTACCACGAAACTCCCACCGACCGGGTACACTGCCCGTTAAAGTGTTGTTTTAGGTAAAGTCGACAAAATATAAATAGTAAAACTTGATTCATAAAATAACACCTATACGACGACACATCAGTACTCAGGATCAGGTACATAATCTGGAGAAAGTGGTGCCTGCTCTGGATCCTCAGGGCCACGCACATAGTCTGGAGAAGGTGGGTACTCAGGACCAAGCACGTAGTCTGGAGATGGTGGTGCCTGTCTTAGGGACTGTGGTGCGGCATCAGGTGCCTCTAGCTCATCGTCAGAAACCCACTGGAATCTTCATGGCTCAAAATCAGTATAGACAGATGTATAGGTAACGGTCGATGATGACATGACTGCTGAAACAATAAAATAAACTTATATAAGTATATTATATAAGACCAGTATAGTAATATACGTAATATAATATAAGTACGTATATAGATTATGTAAGCATCTAGTATAACCAACTAATGCAACTCAATAGTGTATGTATGTCCTGTGAAAACATTTATATGATGCAATGTTTGAAAACGGTTATAGTCCAAGTAAAAACATTTGACCTGGTTCTCTATAACCTTGGCTCTAGATACCAATCTGTAACACCCCCAAATAGGGTCGCAGCGGAATATAGATCTAAGAGTGTTACATCATAGATCAATAGCACAAGATATGAGAACGACCACTATATGAGTCATTTAAAAATGATACATTGGATTAATTAAATTATTTGTTACAAAAGCCTATAGCTTATCTTGTTCATCCTTGAAAAGTGTAAAAATTTTAATACATAACAGATATTCCCAAAATGTAATGCACACAAATCTTTATAGTAATATGACTTCAAAATGATGACCACCAATGTATCCTTGTTTCTTGCCTTATTGACCTGAGAAAAACATGCTTTAAAACGTCAACATAAAGTTGGTGAATTCACAAGTTTATGTAATGTATAAAGTAGGACCACAAGATTTCAAAGTGTAAGACATGTAACACATACAATGTCTCAAAATGTAATTACAAAATGCACTAAGCTCATGACACTGAAGCTACAACATGTGTGTATGCAAATTAATGCAAATAATGTGCCCGTGTAGATGTTCAACCTGCAACATCCAAATTTTCCGACATGGTATACATCCGTCGTTTTGGTACCGCCGAAACAAGTTAGCGCTACTCACCTAGACGGGGATGTCAATCCCAAATAGATCTATTCATAACATTCGCGCTTACAATCCAGTAATTAACAGTTCATGATTCATGGGCATAGTGGGTTATAGCTACTTAGGAAAACTCATAATTTTGTTTAAAGTGTACTTGCGTCCAAATATAAAACAATGCATGTTTCTCACCCCAATGTTGTAAATCATTGTAATTGTATAAAAACAGGGCTATGAACTCACCTCAAGTGAATGATTGATTATCTAAATCAAGTAAGTAAAATGTCTCGCGGAATCCGAGTGCAACCTAATTAATTATAGGCCGTATAAGTATAATGTATTTAATATAAATACAATATCACAAGTTATATAGTTACACCACCACCATATAGTTTTAGTTTAATTAAAAAGTCTAAACAATATTTAAATCGTACTTTGTTAAATAAATGTCTACGTATATGTATCCGTAAAATAAAATATTATTGTTGTCCGACAATTGATTATTTGTTAATAATACTTGATTTAATATTTTTATTGATTATATAATGATATTATATAAATAGTTTAATTGTTTTATAAAATAATATTTATAAAGTTAAAAACGTATATAAATATTATATAATTGATACGACAATATTTCTTAACGTTTTTATAGTCCAAACGGACTCGAAAACACTCGTAAACCACTTTTTATATTCTTATCTGATTGTACATTTTTATAAAAATTACAGAAAATTATTTGTAAAAATTAATTTGTTTTATAATTTCTATTTATCCGAAATCTTTAAAAACTCACAACTTACTAATTTTAATTTCGTTTTGCTTGTTTTTTATATGTATGGAATCGTGACGAGGTAAACTATTTAAATAAAATACCTAATGATTTTATAAAAAAAATCTTGTCATAATCAGTAACTTCCAAATTAATAAGAATTACATTTATAACTTTAAAATCTTCAAAACACGTAAACCTCATTCCGTTTATGTTTCCTGTTTTTTCGCGTTCTTTACCTTAGAATCTTTCATACAAGTACTATCATCATAAAATATTTGTACATTTTTCTCAGACCTAAAACAGTAGCTATTTTTATAAAAATAACTTTTATAAAAACACTTTTGTATATTTAATTATCGTAAACTCGTAAAATTCATAACTTCTTCGTTATAGCTTGGTTTTTCAAGTTCTTTATATACTTACAATCCTCATGAAGAGTACTATTATATAGAGTAGGTTTTGTATTTTATAATAATATGAATTCAGTCAGTAGGTTCAAAACAGTCCATATATATATTTAAAGTGTATAAACTAGTTTTTATAAATTATTACTTGATTAATTTGTACAAGTCCTCTAATTTTACATTATACCATATGTCTTACATATTTCAGGTCCTCGTATTCATGTCCATAATGATTGTCCAAGTATCAAGTCCTCATGATAATTTATATATAACTTTTGTAATTAAACTTTCAACAAATTAATTTATAAACTAAACTTATAAATTACCCTACACTTATATAAAGTGTATTCTTACATTTTAAACATTATTTCACCATAGATACATATAAGTTCGAATACAATACATGCTTGTAATATTTTATAAACCATAAAAACAAACCCTAGGTGGTGATTAACATAGTAACAAGTATGTAAAATATGTAAATGAATAATTGGAAAGATTAGGGTTTAATTAAACCTTAAATGAGTGTAGGGAGATGAAGATCACACAATCAAACCCTAGATTGCAAACCCTAACTTGAAACCCTAATCAAGAAAACCCTAGTTTTCTTCTTGATTAAAACCCTTAAAAATTATACTCAAGCTTCCAAACCACCTTGCAACACCTTAGATATAACTACTAAAAATACTTGTACACTTGTATCTTTGTAAAATCAAAAGCTTATGAACACCCTAAAATCCTTTTATGAGTCGTGGGTTATGGGAGTATAAAGGGAGAGAAATTGTGAAAGTTTACTTGCAATTGTAAATGTGTTTAAGTCTTGTATGGTACACCTTTATATACTAGAGGTATTTCTCAGACCCACTAGCAAAACCATGTATAAGAGGTGGTAATGGTACAAGGGTGTAAGGTGCTCTCCTCCTTCCTAGGAGGAGGGATGTGATCTTAGTGGATGAATAAACATGTGCTTTATTAGTGAAAGTAATATTTGAATTGATTTTGTGATTTATTACCTCCCTAGATCCGGTCATATAGTGAATAAAGTGATAAAATGATTTAATTTTGGGTATTAGGTATAAAAGTGGGTATTTGTTTGAGTATAGATAGGTATTAGTGCTTCCGTGTACGCTTAAATGTATTTTATTGCGAAACGTAAACGCTTTACATAACCAATAAAAATATATTATGAAAAGTTATAAATTATCATCGTAATAATTATATAACATTTTCTCGACGTAAAATTTTACTTGTTTGATGTCCGTTTACGTTGAATGAAGATTTTTAGTTTACGCGATTTAACTAAACGATGAAAATTAAAAGCAAACGCGTAAAAGCCTAAAAATAAATAATGGAAAGTATTGAGTCGTAAAATGACCTGAAATAACGGATTTTTACATGAATCACATGTGATTCATATTAAAAATTATTAAAAAACAGAATCTGTTGTTCCCACTTAGTTAGTGAACAATAATTACAAAGTTATCATTAACTAACTCATGACTAGCAAGTAAAGTAAACAATTTGTTTTTTTTGAAAAGATTTATGTACATAAATATAACTAATAAGTAAAAGACACAAAAATAACTTTTCAACGTTTAACTCTTTTTATTAAGAATTATACCCCATTGTATGCGGAACTACAATAGGGATTGAATGACAATGTGTGTGTGTGATCTCCTCACTAATAACTATGCATAAACCTAAAGTGTTATGCAAAGCTAACTACTATACTAACCAACTAAGCTTGCTCAGGGACTTAGTAGATTTGGAGGAGTAGATGTGTGTTTGTGAAAGTTACGACTTCGAATGCACAAACTTGGCATCTACTCCCTTACAAGAGTTCTATTTATACTACCTAGGTAGGGTCACACCCACATGGGTGATAAGCACTAATCCTCATTATAATACGCTAGTACATTTGTACAGCTTTGTCTCTGATGGTGTTGTCATGTAGGTGTATTTTATGCTTTCAAGTTTTAAATTTATATTTTGCTGACTTTACCTAAAACAACACTTTTCATAGGCAGTGTACCCGATCGATGGGAGTTTCGTGGTAAGTAGGGTGTCGATAACGGAGAGCGAGAAACACTTTCAATTTATTAATACTTTGGTTTTCTTAATCTAAGTTAGTCTAATCTACGCTAAACCTATGTTAATCCTAAATCTAATGGATAAGGAGGGTTTTCAGTCTGAGAGACTGGCACGGGTTTTGTGGTGACTAAAACTAATTCAAGACACTAAAACACATGCAAGCAAATTAACAGAAGATAAAAGAGCGGTCTAGCCAAATATAAGAAAATTATATTAACCATTATTAATCCAATCAGAACATTGGTTTGTTTATTAGTGCAATGATTACTTATCTCGAGGTGGCATATCATTCTTAAGACTTAGGCGTTTCTTCTTCCTAAGACCTAGACACGTAAAATTCTATCATAATTAAACGCATCCGCATAAAGCAACCTTATTTGCTGATTATAATCTATCTTAAGGATTAAGTCCTAGCTCATATAGGACATTACCCCTTACTACTTAACGTCTCTTTATATACTAGCACCACTGTCTGAGTCCTTACCCAATGGAAAAAGACTGTACTCTGTTGAACAAGGCACCATATGGCTCAACTAAGCTCACTAAACTAAAGTGCATTGATAGTCAACATTAAGTGATCTTATGATTCAAGAGATTTATAAAATGCAATATGAGAGCTACCCGGACCTCTTATCCCTACCCAAACAACACCGAAGTTGCAGCGCATTAAATATGTAAGACTAGACCCAGTTGAATGATAGGTCGCATACTTAAGCACGTAAACAAGTATAAATTGATAAACATAAACAGGCAATCAACGATAAATTAAGAAATCAAGATAAACAAACCAAACATTAAGATCTTGTCATAATAAAGGCTATACACTCGAGGTATTAGCCTTCAAAACGTCATTAATTAAATACAAAAGTAATGATTTAGCCAAGGTAAACTAACCGAGTTAACGAATGATACGAAAAACTGAATGATTACAAGAGTAAAAGAACTTACACGTTGTCTCCTATGAAATTAATCGCGTTGCTCGACCTCTTCTGCTCTTTTTCTCCTCTAAAAATCGACTTTTATGGTTTAGGTATCGAGAATATGATTTAGCACACTTAAAACTCGTTTTTGAGTTTTCTATTTATAGGGTCTGGAATATGGTCGATACGGCGTATCCAAAGTCTTGGATACGGCGTATTGGGGGTTTCTTGGAGTAGGGACCACGTTTGATATCTTTCAGAATATTTTATTTCCATATAGCTTGAATATGGCGTATTGCCTTCTTCTGGATACGACGTATTGGATCTTGTTTCCTTTGTGGTCTTTGGTGAGTGCAGACACATATACGCCGTATCTTCCTTGATGGATACAGCGTTTTGTTGTCAAACCGGTAAATCCCTTCAAATTATCTTCGTTATAACCCCAGAAATGCGCCCTTTTAGTCAAACTTGCACCAAGTACTCCTAATTTACAGCAATTCACATATAAAAAGGGAGGGGAATAATTAAGTAACAAATCATTTGCAATAATTAACAAATGGGTTAATTACAGGAATAAATGATGCTATAAAATAGATTTTATAGTGTATGTTATCAAATATCTCCCCACTTGAATCCTACTTGTCCTCAAGTAGCCTTTAGAAGTTTATGAAAATGCATCCCTAAGGATTTTTCCGTTTAAGCATTTATTTAGAACTATTACAAGAACAGCAACCAAACCCATGAAATAGGAAAGCAGTGAAAACACACAAATCCTCAACTACTCTAATTGTGTCAACAAGCACCCTAAATGCCCACAATTGCATCGTTCGTAGACGAGTATTCTATCATAGGCTTGACAAGGATACACATCTCCACCACTAGAGCTAAGGAGTAACAAGTTTATAAAGGTAAAATGGGTTTTTATTACAAGGCTTAGGGTTGATCATTCTACCATCATTCCACAAAAGTACCACACCACACAAGGCAGTAAAGCCACATACATAGCGTAACGACGGTATACGACAGTGATTCGATCACTCCTCATTTGAGATTAACCAAGGGATAGGATAAGAATGAATAAGGTTAGTGATCTTCTAACTTATACACCAAAGTAATAAACACTAAAGTAACTGAGACATGCATACATGGCCGTAACGACGGAATAGACATGCATGCTCGTACACATCCTCATTCGCGTAAAACCCATGGTTAATGATTAGGAAAAGGAATTAAACTGTTGTTAAACAAAAATTAAGAAACAAATAGACTAGGTCCAAGATATAAGTTGCTATACATATTTTCTCGGCCGTTGCCATGATAAAGACACAACTATTTACAAACGTCTTGATCATTGATCAAAAACAACAACCTAAGTTGGCGTTCCCGTAACGGTCAACTTCCCAATCATCCCATACTTTACAAACTTTTACAAGACAAGTGGCGATATCTACCACTTTATACAATACTCTACATCGTTGACTTATAAGACGTATCAACGAATAATCGACCCTTCGAATAATTCCTTCGGTCTAAGCTTTTGCGAAACGATTATCTTCAAACTTTCCTCCTCTTTTTTTGTTGCGATTTTTCTAATTTTTCGATTTTATTAAACACTATACTACGAAACTCGGTGTGATTTCACCATCTTCACGATCATAATAACTCCGGACGTACCAATAATTGAGTTGGTAATAAAAATACATGAGTTTTGACTACTTTATACATTCCCATTTGCAATGTGCAAATTTCTTCCCAACCGTACCAAAGATAGAAAATTGACACAAGACTCGAGAAATACATACTTTACACTTTAAGCAAATAGCAACTGATAAATGGACATAATCTAACAGGGTAGGCTAAGGTGTAAAGGTGTAACGAAACAGATAGTTGGTGTAATTCCTAAAAGATTGGCTCTACGGGTTGTTCTAGGGGTATCTTACTCTTAAGATTGTTAACTAACCAGTGTAGTTAGTTAATAAAACAACATGTATAGGCTTTTTGGGTGTAATCCTAAAAATTTACCAATTTAAACAAGTTACTCCACAAATACCTTAAACTCCTCACCGTGTACCTCGAATATTAAAAACCAAGCCAAGTTCTAAAGTCTACAACATCACCGGAACACTCATATTTTTATGGAATTTGGGTAAACATTTGGAAACGAATAAGGTTAAATCCTCATAATATTTGACAAGGGTTATTGTATGCAGGTTATGTATCAAGTAATTTCACAAAAGTATGCTTGAATTTTTTTAAACTTATGCATAATTTAAGCATTTTATGTGAAAAATAAGACAAGTATCATTCTAATTCCCCCCCCCCCTTAGAATTATACAACGTCTCGGTTGTATAGATAAAACACTTACAAACTGGAATTTAAAGAAATAAATGAGAAACACCCCCCCCCCCCCCCCCCCCCCCCCCCCCCCCCAACATCCCCTGATATTTTCTCGGTAGATTCTCCATGTTGAGTTTATGAGCAATGATGTGGGTTGCAAATGTGTCTAGATACCAGCATGACTACAACACACATAGGATTCCAGATGATTGATACTTCACCAACTTCGTCGATTTCTTTGCTTTCAGTGAGGTCTTGTGCAAAATATAGGAAAAACATCCATTCCTATCTCAGGAATCTATGATTAATTTAAACTAAACTAAATACTAAATACAGGTCAGTCTGTTGAATATGCCGTATCATGTGCATGAATACGCCGTATTGACAAAACTGACAATAATGTTTTAAAGTGTATAAAAATAAAGGACTGATAACGTCCAGACATTCAATACGCCATATGGTATAGAGCGGATACACCGTATTAATGTCTGGGAAGACAGACTCGATAAAAATAAATAACAATCCGGGTTGTTTCCCTGGAAGCACTTTTGTTTACAGCAAAGTCTTTAAGTTAGACTTTTCTTCAACTTCATTACGTTGTATCTTGTTCGAATTCCACTACTTCTTTGTCTTCTGCATCATGTTCATTGTGGTACTTCTTTAACCTTTGTCTGTTGACTTTGAAGTTGATTCCGTTTCTATCGATGATCTTTATGGTTCCATACGGATACACAGTCTTTACCACATTTGGCCCGTACCACCTTGACTTGAGCTTACCCGGATGCATCTTAAATCTAGAGTTAAATAATAATGCCTTGTCTCCTACTTTGAAGTTCTTATCCCCACGAAGCCTAGAGTCATGCCATCTCTTAGTTCTTTCCTTGTAGATCCTGGTGTTTTCGTACGCTCTATCTCTCAATTCTATTAATTCATTAAGTTCTATGAAATGATTCTTTGCTGCAGCTATGAGATCCATATTATATTGTTTTAGTGCCTAATATGCTTTATGTTCGATCTCCACAGGCAAGTGACAAGCTTTTCCATAAACCAATCTAAAGGGGGTGCATCCAGTAGGTGTTTTATAGGAGGTTCTGAATGCCCATAACACATCATCGAGTTTTTCAGACCAATTCTTCAGATTATATCCAACAGACCTTTCCAAGATACGTTTAATAGCCCTATTGGTCACTTCGGTTTGCCCATTAGTTTGAGGGTGATATGTTGTTGATAACTTATGTGTTACTCCATACTTTTGCAAGGCTTTTTCTAGTTGAGAGTTACAAAAGAAGTGTACCACCGAATCCTAATAAAGCTTTAGAAACTCTAAATCTTGCAAATAGCCTTCTCAAAAACTTAATCACAACGCGAGCATCATTTGTAGGAAGTGCTTGAGCTTTGACCCATTTTGATACATAATCAACTGCTACCAATATATATTTGTTTCCCTTCGAGTTAGGAAAGGGTCTCATAAAGTCTAGCCCCCATATGTCAAACACATCACATACCTGAATATTGTTCTGAGGCATCTCACTTCTTGATGATATGTTTCCGGATCTCTAACATGCATCACATCTCATTACGTAATCTTTAGCATCTTTAAAGATGCTAGGCCAAAATAATCCTACTTCATAGACTTTCCTTCTAGTAATTGATGCACTATGATGACCCCCAGTTGGTCCAGAATGACAATGTGCCAATATTTCATGGATTTTGTCTCTAGAAACGCATCGCCTCATTATATTATCCGGGCATAGCTTGAATGCGTATGGTTCATCCCAAAAATAAATTTTACTTGAGAGAAAAATCTCTGGTGTCCAATTTGGAGGCACAATCTTTCCAACGATATAATTAACATAATCACCATACCACAGTTCGTCCTCATTTAACTCGGTTTTCAATATCATAAGATGTTCGTCGGGAAACTTGTCAGCAATTTCCTCTTCTGTGAATGTTCCCAAGTTCGGGTTCTCAAGTCTTGACAAATGATCCGCAGCTAAGTTCTCTGTCCCTTTTTATCCTTAATCTCAATGTCAAACCCTTGAAGAAGCAGAACCCACCTTATAAGCCTTGGTTTGGCATCCTGTTTGCTAAACAAATACTTCAAAGCTGAATGATCAGTATAGACTACGGTTTTTGATAAGATAAGATAAGGGCAAAACTTATCAAAAGAGAAAATAATTGCAAGAAGTTGTTTTTTAGTGGTGGTATAATGTTCTTGGGCATTATTCAGAGTTTTGATGGCATAATAGATCAGTTTAAATTTCTCGTCTATTCGTTGTCCTAACACAGCTCCAACAGCGAAGTCACTAGCGTCACACATTAATTCAAAGGGCACGTTCCAATCGGGAGATATTATGATAGGCGCAGTGGTTAGTTTTTCTTTCAAAATGTTAAATGCCCTTTTGCAATCCTCAAAAAAATCAAACTCTGTGTCTTTCATTAAAAGCTGGGTCATTGGTTTAGAAATCATAGAAGAGTCTTTTATGAACCTTCGATAAAATCCATCATGCCCTAGAAAGCTTCTCATCCCTTTTACGTTAGTTGGGTATGGCAATTTAGCTATCACATCGATTTTTGCTCTATCAACTTCAATTCCAGCCCTAGAGATTTTGTGTCCCAAAACAATCTCTTCTTTTACCATAAAATGACATTTTTCCAATTCAGCACAAGGTTGGTTTCTTCATACCTAGCAAGCATCATATCTAAATTAGCTAGACAACAATCAAAAGAGTTACTGAATACCAAAAAGTCGTCCATGAATACTTCCATAAAGTCTTCCACCATGTCGTGGAAAATTGCCGTCATGCATCTTTAAAAAGTAGCTGGTGCGTTGTATAATCCAAACGACAATCGTCGGTAAGCAAAAGTCTCATAAGGACAAGTGAATGTTGTCTTTTCTTGATCTTCGGGTGCAATCGGGATTTGGAAGAATCCTGAAAAACCATCAAGAAAATAGTAATATTCATTCCCACATAAACGCTCTAACATTTGATTAATAAAGGGAAGAGGGAAATGATCCTTTTGAGTTGCATCATTGAGTTTTTGATATTCGATGCATGTTGGGAATTATATTTGAGTTGATAAGACAAAACAAGAATGAAACATAAGGACTGAATCTAGCATTATGGAATTCTACAAGCTGGTAGAGGATATTCTACAAAAGATAAAAGATTCCAAAAATAGATTCATGAAAGATAAAGATAGAAGTTTTATTAAGAATTAAAAGATTTAGTTTCCTTATACAATTATGTTTTCCCTTGTAAATCTAGATGGACTCTACTATATAAAGAGATCCATAGATATGGTTTTATGTGTGTCAAGATGTAAACTCCAGGAAAAGTGTATGTGTGTTCTAGGCGTGAGTTCTCTAATGGATGTCTAGAGTTTGTTTGTGTTTTAGCCTCAAGAATCTATGATTCCTGTTATTAGTTAGAGTAACCGTTCTAGAATTGATCATCTAGGAATGGGGCCATGTAACAACCCCCATTTTTAACATATAGCCAGCGAAGCTAATCTGGGTATTTACTTCAAGGTACAACAAGTCAAAATCAATAGAAAAACGAATCAAAAAGAGTCGTTTATGAAAATAAGTTATCATTTATTTATTTCATCATAGTTTTTACAAAAGAGAGGTCCCAACATCTGTATTTACAAAGTGTGAATGATAACGGTTTTTCCATCTTCATGTCCTCGCCACTCCGTGCCATTAGTTACCTGAGATAAAACATGCTAAAAAGTCAACACAAAGGTTGAGTGAAATCCATAGGTTTAAGTAATTTAATTTAAATTCAAATGCGATATTTGGGTTACGTTGATATACACCCAGTATTGAAAACATATTTATTATTGCCATTAGCTCATGAATCCGAAGCCTTAGGGTATGGTGATACGTTATAGCCCCTGCGGGTACCTTTGCCAAAATACCCGCGTGATTTCTAATGATGTGCAATTGGTTACACTTTTTTTTTCGAAAACTCAAAGAAGCAAAGTTGTTAAGCTCGTGGGGCTTAACAACTTTGTCTTCTACAACTTTTTACGAAAAGCTTTAAATAAGCTTAAAAATAAGCTTAAAAGTGACAGTTTGGCTTAAAAGGCTTAAGAGCTAGAAAAAGGCTAGGACAATTGGTCTTGTGGTCGAAATAAGCTAGGACTAAGGACTAAATAAGCAAAAGGGAGTCTAAACTAACCTAGATAAGCTAAAGAACTAAAAGCTTAAAGCTAAATAAGCTGTAACAGCTTATTTTTGACAGAAACTAAAAATAAAGCTTAAAACTAAAATTTGACTAAGTCATTTGGACAAATAAGCTAGGAAAAGGTAAATAAGCTCAACTATTATCTATATTAACCTAAAAAGCTATGAGGGGCCACAATGAGCTTATTAGAAAAGCTCAATAAGCCAGGGAAGAAAAATAAGCAATCCCTACACCTAAGTAATGTAAAAACAGTCAAGAGGCCAAGTTTGGGCTTAAAATTAAGCCAACAAATAAGCTCACTAAGGGCTGAAATTCAAGGAGCTTACTAAAGAGCTTATGGGCTCTCTAAATAAGCCAAGGTCTTAGGCTTAAGAACACTAAAAGACAAAGAAAAAGGGGCTTAAAATCTCCCCTTTGCACCAGGGGAGATTTAAGCTAAACTTAAGTGGCTTATTTGACAGCTTATTAAAAGCTGTCAAATAAGCTCAAATTGAAAAGAAAACTAAAAACAGATTGAGTATTCTAGCTTATGGACTTGTGCACAAACTTTTGGCTTTTGAAAATCATAAAAACTTGCTGAAACTTGTGGGTGAAAAAGGCCTATGGTTCTTTTTAAAACTGCTATAAACAAACACTTGGTGCTTTTTGACTTACAAAGTCAATAGACCAAAGGTGTTTGCAGCTTGATTAACACACACAAAAATACACTCTTTTTTGATACTCAAACTCAAACCACAAGTGCTTAACTAAATAAGCACTTGTGGTGTTTTCTAAAAGTCACAGTTAACAAAAATGGTTTTAAAAAACTTTGAAAAACACAGTTTTGAAACTCAAAGACTTTTGAAACAGTTTAACAAGCTTAAACCAAAACTAACTAAAATACCTTAACCCATACACACAACCTTTTTGACCCGTTTTCCATATTGACCCAAACACCCCTTTAATTTCTTAAAATGGATTTTAATACTTTAAAAGGCTGTTTTAACTTACAATTCTAAAAGGGAAAGGACAAATAAGCATTAAACAACCTTAATGAACAATAATAAGCTGGAAATAAGCACTCTAAAGAGCTAAAACAGAATAAGCTATAAAAAATTCTAAAAATTGAGGCTTAAAGGAGAGAATTGTACTTACTTTTGTCCAAGCTTTTACAAGGACCTTTTGACCCCTCAAGGGCTTTCAGCAACAAGCTCTGGCTTATAAATAAGCCAGTGAATAAGCCAATAAGCTCTTCCAACTTTAGCTTATCTTCCAAATGGCTTATTTTTGATTTTTTTTAAACAAAACTTATAAAACTATAAACTATGAAGAGTTTAAGTTTTATAAGCTTAATAAGCTTCTATAAGAGCTTATAGAGGCTTATTTAACATATATAAAAACAATTTAAGTCGTTTGATATTGAATTCTTAAAACGGGTATAATTCTTAAAAACTTCAATGCTTCATTAATGGATAAAAAGGGTACAAAGAACTTCAAATAAGCTGTGAATAAGCATAAACAAACATAGATTTTGCTGAATTGAAAATTAATTAACTAAAAATAAACTACACACTTTTTCAACTATCACTAAGACCCTATTTATACTATAATCTATGTCTTCAGCTTCTTCTTCTTGTGTTTCTTTTGTGAGAGACTTCCATGAGTAAATCCAAGCCATCCATAGCCATTGTGCTTCTTTTAAAATCATCTTGGCCATTGATTCGGCTACTTTTATGGGAAATTGGGAGATTGCCAACATGGCAAGGGTTCTCTTTTGGTGGGAAAGATAGTGGAGGAGGGGGGAAGTGATTACCCATGGTGGTGGTGAAAGTTTACAGGGTAAAAACAAGGTTACACACCCGTGAGTTGGGTTGGGGGGAAAAAGAAGCGGGAAAAGTTGTTTGAGTTATAACAGGCACAACTTTGTGGGAGTTGGCAAGGTTGGTCCCTCGAAGTGTTATGTTGGATTACGCCCATGGTCCTTGTGGTTTAAAACTTTTGGGAACTTGGCAAAAAAAGTCCCCAAGAGTTATATAACTCTTTGCAATACTCGTCCTTGGTGGTTAATAGTTAGGGACTTTGGCAGCTTTGGCCCTTGTGGTATAGCTTTGCCGAATTGGCAGTTTAAGCCCTTGCCTTTCATTTTCTCTTTTCCTCTTATAAATATAAGTTTAGGGATTTACAATTTCAGTCCACTAAAACTTATGATTTCAGTAAACGGGTTAAATGAACCAATTAGGTACATTTAGGGTTTCTAGGATATGTTTTACGTACAAGTGAGGTAAAATGATGAAGTAATGATGAGATAATGATTGAATAGGATTGATATGATTGTAAAATAAGTTATTACAACTTATTTGAGTGTTGGTTTAGGTTTACAATGGATAAAAGCCAAGAAACAGGTCATGGTTTAGAAACTAACTCGGTTTTAGGGTTTAGGGTTTTAAATTAGGGTTTTGAGTGTAAAAAGATGTATGAAAGCTTATGAATAGAATATTTAGGGTTTATACATTGTATAATGAGTGTAGTAGCTTGCTTAAGTGGTGGTGAAGAAATTAGAATGAAAACGGAGGTAAAACGGCTATTTTAGAGATCATGCTTAATGACTTATACATTGAGCTTTTAGAGACTTGTACTTTGACTTGAAGAGATTTTATATTTCAAATGAGATGTTATATTGCTTTTACATATGCTTTAGTAGCTTGTACATTCACTTTAGGGGTTAACCTTTCCCTGAGATTAGGGTTTAGATGTATATGATAACGGTTTAAAGCCTGTTTTGATATAACGTTGCGAATGGTACATTATAGGAATAATGTACTTTGTAAAAATGATATTATGATATTGACTTGATATATTATTATGATTGCTTGACATATATGAAGATAGGATTGTCATAGATAGGTTGTGTAAGCTTGTTTACTTTAGTTATACAAGTTACCTTGCTTAATGAGATATTGACAATGCAAGTAATGTAATAAAGCGAAAAATTTCCCCGTACAATTGTGATAATAGAAAAATAGGTTGATGAAAATTCTTGAGTTGTTATAGTCTCCACCCCTTATAGAAATCTCGTCCCGAGATTTAATTGAAAGTTATAGTGGTATTGTTTAGAGATAGGTACTGGGTATGAATTTAGGTTAATCAAGGTCACAAGTCCACGTGTGTGATGCATTTATAATTATGTTGTACACCATAATTATAATTACCTCCTTTCACACGTCTACTTATTTTCAAGATCATACCTCTTGGTGACAGTCAATAGAATTTCTTTAGATCCTGATAGAACCTGGGTGGATAGAATATGTTGCGCCACTCAGATCGTAAAGAATCGTTATTCATTAACCTTTAAAAGTCAACATCAAATAAGAATGCTATCACAAGTCTTTGTCAAAATTTTCATACCTAGTGGTATTGAAATCATTTGACATTGCATAGATTCTTGTGTGTTTCCTTGTTATTACGTTGCAGAATATAACAGAGAATTTTAGAATATGGAGATCATGGAATGAGTGATGTTAAGGAATGATTATGAATTTGTAAGAGAGTTGCTAATCACGTGAGATACAGATTTAGAAATGAATAGATGATGAAGGTAATAATGATAATGATTAAGGAATTGTTTGTACAAACGGATTAAAAGAAACTTGTTTGTACGTATGTTATATACTTAAGCCTACTTATTTATAATTAGTCACTTACAAAAAGAAGCGTCCAACTCCTTGTAACTGAGAATTTATAAATTCATAGTTCAGGGATTTATAATTTCCTTATTCAAATGAAGAAGCGTCCTAATTCATTTCAATAAGATGATCATAAATCGTCTTACCTAAGCATAAAAACATGATATGGTAATGTGTAGAAAATGATATGATCATGAATGGTTAGATAATATTGAGATGTTGATTGTACTGACGTTCATATAATCGAGGATGAAAATTTGTGTTGCAAAGGTATGAGGAGAGTATTCAGAGTTTGAACATGATAGAATTGACAAACAATGTCGAGTTTTGATATCACCAGATAACAAGATGTAACGGAATTATTACTTTTATTTCATGGATAACTTTACATACGAACTTTACATATGAAAAAGAGTTGATACTTATGTTACATGTCTCGAGATTTAGTTGAGAGATTGAGTGATGTTGGAAAATAGATGTGGATATTTAGCACGAATTTGATCTTCACGTTCCCATGTAAATTCAGAGTTCCATCTTACTTTGACTATAGGGATGCATCTTCGTCTTAGTTGCTTGACTTCTCGATCCATAATCTCCACTGATTCTTCCATATAGTTAAGTTTATCATCAAGCCAAATTTCTTTCTTTGGAATGATGAGGGATTCGTCACATAAGCTATTCTTAGAAACGTGAGAAGTACCGTTGTCTGTTTTTGATGAGCACTGACTTTTGTAATGCCCTTTCTCTCCACAGGCATGACAAGTTACAGATACTGATAGCAGGTTGCTTCCCGTGGCTGGTCCTTTGCTTCTGCAGTTCCTGGTCAGATGACCCACCTTGTTGCAATTTCGACACTTGACAGTGCAAACTCCTGTGTGATGCAGGGTGCATCTTGTACACAAAGGGCGGTTTCCATGGTAATTTTTGGCAGGATAAGTCCTAATAGTTTCTTGTCTTCTATGCTGCTGTTGGTGGTAATCATTGTTATGGTTGTTTTTGTCGTGGTTATCTGGGTAGTTATTTTTGTTAATGTGATTGTTGGAGTGATTGTTGTTGTGTTTGGGATAGTTGTTGTTGGTGGTGGTGTTTCCTCTATCTTCAAACTTTCTTTTGTGATTGTTGATTCCTTTTCTTGCTATTGGAGTTCCGCTTGTCCCGGTGTTCTTGTTAGTATTGTCAGTATTTGCCAAGTTAGCAGCTTGTGCTTTCAAAGCAATAGCAACACTGTCAGCAACTAGTTGCCGGATGGCATCCTGAGTCATGGCTGGTGCTGCAGATGTTGATGTTCTCTTGGGAGGCATCTATCAACATATACAAGACAACATAAAATGATATAGCCATATCACAGGTATGAGAATAATTCTTTGATATTGAAGGATACAACAAAAAGTTTTTAGAATTTAAGACTTTGAGAGATAGATAATGGAATGAGTAATCCGATAGGAGGCTTAGATATAAAGGTTTGAGAGAATCGAATGGTAAGAGAATCGTTCTTCAGGATATAAGATAGATAATCTTGATAAACACAATAGTTATCGTAAAATAACAAAGTATAACGGAATCACCATTGTATAAATAACTTGTCTATAAAATTTACATAGCAAAATTTGACAAGTGTCATTATTCATACATCTAATGGTGGGATTCTAGAAAATTGTAAACGATACAGATCTAATATGGTGGTTCTCTCTTGAGTTCTTGGATCTTGTTCAGAAGACTCTTGATGACGAATCTTGATATCTTCCATGATTATTCCCAGTGATGAATGTTAAATTCTTCGGGGACTGGTTTACTTCCCAATGGTCGCGATATGATCCATAATGAATTATCTAACTCTGCGAAGATAGACTCATTAAAGAGATAGTTTGGTGGTGAGGTAGTTGACCTAACCGGTGATGAAAATCCTACTGATGAAGATGTAGACATTGGATTAGGTGATTTAACAGGAGTCTTAGCGCCTTCCGGTGATGAAATCTCCTTGGGAGGAAAGAAATCTCGGGAATCAGACATCGATGGAGGTACAATAGCTGGTAAAGCAATAATAACTTGGGATGGTGGAATGACATCATATGCTTGTATATACGGATCATCATGTAAAGGTGGGAATAATAGTATGTCTAATAGATACTTAGTGAAATCATCTGAAGAGTTAGGAGAAAAGTTCATAGAGGAAAAAGTACCCTCAATATCGGAAGTAGAGCGATTGGGAGAAGACATCGTTCTGTTAACAACCTAGTTTATAAATAACATAAAACTTGAGGAGGATGTGATACCAACTCACAGTTTATTCCAGGATGAATTAGATAAACGGTAGTTGAGGGAAGATTAGGAAGATGAGGAAGGAATGGATATTGCTTCTTTAGATGGTAATAGCTCTTCAGGAATAAAGAAATATTGGGGAATCCAAAATAGTCAGTGAGGAGGTAATACCGAATGGACCTCAAAAACTAGCAATTGGAGTAATAGGATCTGGTGATGAAATAGGTAATTCCCTTAGCATAAAATGCGTGTATGTTCTTCAAATAAGGATTATTGTAGAAAGGTGAGAATACTGGTTGGATCATATTATCTTTAGATCTTCCGAAAAGTTAAACAACTCTATCCGATGATGCTGGGAGATAATCCGATTGAGACCGAAGTATAGTTAAGATTTCATAGGAAAAAAACAACTCAAGATCGAAAAAGTATGTGGTTGGGAGAAGACCTCGTTTGGAATTTGATGGATTCTGTTAACAACCCAATTGAAAATAACATAAGTTATTTAACATGATATATAAAGTATAAATAGAAGTATCTTTACATACCTTGTTTCGGATGCTAGTATGGGCATGGAGGACTTTTGATGGTGAAAAAGAAATGTGGTTATAAGTTACGGTATTTACCTTGTACTCTATAACCAAAGGGCGTTGATAACCAATAGTTAACCCCCCATTTTACAGTATAGCACGGAAGCTATCTGGGGTAATGTAACTATCATGAAACAACAATCATCAATCATAAGAAATGACCCAAAAGGAGACGTTTTATTTAAAAGATATGTTATCATCATTTCAAATCAGAGTTTACAAAGGCAGGTCCCAAAATTTGATTTATTATTTATGGAGTATGGTGGTAAGTGTGGCATTCTAGTTACAATCGATTTTAAAATAAAATGATCCAAATGTAAATGATACTAATTTTAGCCATCCTTACTCTTATCTTCTTCTTGAGTAGTATTCGAGTTCCAAGCCACTCCGTGCGTATATTGCTCAATAACCTGAGATAAACATGCTAAAAAGTCAACACAAAGGTTATGAAATCCATAAGGTTTAATATAATATAATTTTGAATGCCAAATGCGATATTTGGGAATTACGTTGATATACACCTAGGTATTGAAAACAAATGAATTTATGTATTGCCTTACTCAGAATCCAAGACCTTGGGTATGGTGATACGTTATAGCCCCTGCGGGTACCTTTGCCAAAATACCTGCGTGATTTCTAATGATGTGTAATTGGTTACACATAACTGGGTACACCAACAGGGAGTACAGCCCAAATAGATCTATTCACATCATTCGCGCTTACTACGGCGAGTAATTAACGGTTCATGATTATGGGGACTTAAAGCAAAGCATTACCTAGGCAATAGTAAAATTGAAATAGATAAGCAGAAATAATTCAATCATGTTTAAAGCATGTATCCCCCCTCCGCGGTTTATAAAACATTTTAAATATTGAAATGCGAGGCTATCGAACACACCTGAACAGTTATATGAAATTTGAATAGCAAAGTATATGTAAATGAATAGTAACGGCTGCATCGTCACGGCAACCTGGGGTAATAATAATAGTCAAGTTAATTGTTGATTAAATATGTAAGATTTTTACAATTGATGTTTAGGTTATATTGCATAATAAAATTAATCATATACACCATTCGGGCCAACCATAATCAGAAGGACATTCAGTAAACGATTGTGGACTAAGGGCACTTTAAATCATAAACCCAACAAACGTCAGATAAACAGTAATACCCAAGATACAACTTCATAATATAAGCTCGCCTAGTATTGTGGTATGATAAGATCCGGGACATGATTTTTTAAAGCACATCGATGAATAATGATAAAAGGAGTAGAACATAATCATTTGTAAGTATTTTATTTAATATCTGAAAATGTATTTAACCACGTCAAGCGTTAATTAAATTATGTCTGGAAATGTTATTGAATGTGTTTTTATACATTTTTTCAAAATCTTACATTTTAGAACCCTGGGTTTGGAAATTACAAGTAGACCTCTGTGGTTTCACTTTTACGACTTTGGGGGGTTGATAGGAGGCCTTCAACATTTAATGATATGCGAAATAAACCTGGACTTTAAAAAGTTACATAATAGCCCTTGTAGGTTAATAAACTTAATAAACTGACATTTACTTTTAGTCCTTTTGAGTTATAAGTGTCTAAATTACGATAATATACCCCTTGCATGGATTATAATTTACAAAACCTGGTCCAAATTTCCATGCAATCGTATTTTAACATTTCAATAGACAATTATCAGTTAAAATAATAAGTCGGTCTAAAATATAGAAGATTTAACACAACGCAAGTTTTAAATGAACGATTCGTTAAACTAGTAATTAAAAAAACGGGTCAAATGTAGGGTATTTAAAAATGATAACGTGGCGGTTTTAAAGATTAAATTCTCTTATAGACATATCAAAGCACTATTTTAACATATATAACCTTATTAGGAAAAGATTATAAACAAAAGTTACAAGTTTAGCTCATAGTTTAAAGTAAAAACATTAAATTAGGGTCTCCGGGAGTACGTTTTTGGATCAAAAAGGCTAACACTTAGGTTTGTGAGTTCAAAGCTTTATATTATGATTTTAGCAAGATCATATGAACATTATAACGTTATAAAAGCAGATCATAAGCTTATAGAACCTAGTCTTGAGCTTATGGCTTGGAAACGGGTCAGAATTGGGACTTTCGGCTTGGTACGCCTAGAATAAAGACTCCCAGGCTTCGTTTCTGATTCTCTGTACACGCCCACCGACCCAAAAGGGTAAATATTAACAAATAAAGTGTAACATCAAAAGCATACATAAATCAAACACAAGAATAAACAGCGGAAGTCTAAATAATAACCAAAGGATATAAGTCAACATGAATAAGGTACATAAGTTCTCAAGGACAGACATATCCAAACGAAATAACCGAAATAACAAATGTCTTGCAAAGAAACAATTCATATATCAAAACTAAGATCTCTAGGGTAAGTCCACACTCAGCACTCATAGCCTGAAAGCAACCCCAGCCCAGGGATTGGTGGTTGTGGTGTTGACTCCTAGGCTTAGATACCTATACTGCCGCAAGAAAAGAAAGTGCGGCTGAGCTTATAAAGCCAAGTGAACAGATATATATAATCGAAGGCAAAAAGATAACGGATAATCAAAGGATACGATATAAGGTACAAAAGGATTATCACAAGACATGATCATAGGAATACAAATAGAAGGTAAAACCAATCAGGAATCAAATGTCATATGTAAAAGGTAAGATTAAATCAGAAAATCAAATCAAGTCCAATTCCAAGCCCCAAACAAATCATACATAGTAACCATGGGAAAAGGTATGCGAGCACCAAATGTGAAAGACGTGGATTTCAAAGAATAAAAAAAAGATAAAAAACATATGCAAAAAAATAAAAGAAAAAACCCAACATCATCACCAAATATCCAAATATCATAATGTCATAATCCATCGAATACAACACAAATCTAAGTATGTCATCCATACGCCCCTTAACCAATATAATCTTCATTAGTCACATATAATATCAAATGGGACTGGCGTGAGAAATCACTCACTCACACATGAGTCAGCCAAAGGTGCATCAATACACGGAAAGAAATTAAAAAACGATGTAAAATCGAAAGAAAATAGTGAATAAAGGGAAGTCTAAACAAAAGAAAGACGCCATGTTACCTTCATGCTAGGAAACAAATAGTGGCTTGGTTTCTCGAAACTGAAGGTTCAAAGCAAAGTGCATATCAAAGTTCATTTTCAAAGGAAATCAATAGCAAAGGTTTAATCCCAAAGGTTTCAAAATATCCAAAGGTAGCCATAGCAGGGTTCAAATAGATCATAATGCAGATCATATAAGAAAGCCAAGAATAAAAGAGCTCAGAGCAAAGAAGGCAAAACACATAAAGTAATCAAGATAGAGAGGAATATGTCATGAAACCTCAACGATAAGGGTCAGAAATTCTGTACCGTTATTCCGAAGCAAGCAATACAAAGAAAACACCACAAGAATATCAAAATCACTCCCTCTTGACCGAACCTAAAGAAATGATGAATTCGAAATACAAACCATTCATTTAAGTTATACTTTCTATTTTTAGTAACTTTCCATTTTTAGTAACTTTCCAAAATTAGTAACTTTCCGTTTTTAGTAACTTTTCATTTTTAGTAACTTTCTAAAATTAGTATCTTTCCATTTTTAGTAAGTTTCCAAAATTAGTAATATTCATCATTTGAGATTCTATTAAGTATTTGAATGCTTTAGGAGGCTTTAATATGCCACCTTACAAGTTTAAGCGGTTAAATATGACAACTTTCCCCATATTTTAGGATTTAATATGCAAAATCAACAAATTTTCAAAGAAAAAGGGTAAATATCAAAGTTTCACATTTTATTCAGATTTATACCCTTCCACTTTTCCTTCTGTATTTACAAGTCAAACCCTTAATTTACATAATTTACATATTTAGCCCTTTTTGTTTATTAATTAATTAAACATTATCTTTAATTATCCATAATTACAAAACAAGCCCTTATAGATTCAAATATGACAAAATCCATCAATATTTTGATGGAGTGTGCCGGGAAGGTGTTTCTATATAGACTTTATATACATAAATCAACCAAAAACCAAAGTACTTGGAAATCGAGTAGTTACTTTAGCCTTATACTTTCAGAATTTACAATTTTAGTCCCTCTATTTTAATTAATTAATTTCTAATTACTTATTATATGTAATTAACCATTTTAATCCAATATAGGATCTTTTGGTGTACGGATATCAAAATGACATTTAATACCCCCCCAACATATTTTTATACAGAATATATTAAATAAAATAAAATGTCTAAAACAACCCTATATTCAGAAATACCAAAACAAGTCCTTAACTTCAATATCATTCCGAAAATCAATTAAATCCACAAAACCCTAATTTGATTTTTCCAAACCACAAACACAATTATTTCCCATCATTGGCATTAAATGCACCTGGAAAAAATTAACAATAACCCTAACCGCTAATTTTATTTCTTCCTTTTCTTTATTCGAAATCGCAAACAATGGATAAATCCCCCCCAAATAATTATTTCGAATCTTTTATAAATTTTTCCAACAATTGATCTGAGTCATATATGATATAAAAAACCTTAGAAAAATATAAAATCAATTTTACAAATATTATTTGTGCCGATTTCATAATTAGCTAAAAATTAGGGTTTCGAACATGTTTTAATTTATAAAATCAAAATAACATGCATGATAATTTTTCTCATGCATAGAACGAATTAATATGATGAAAAATGAGTTACAAAAATACCTTTGATGATCCTTAGTGATTTTATGAATTTATGCTATTCGGTTGCTTAATTCGAACCCAAAACAATACCACGATCGAACCAAGCTTTAAACAACCTTCCCACTATTTTTCCCACAATCCTTGACCTTCAAAACACCCAAGAAAAATCGTGCTTGCCTTGGAAAATTTTGTGCCGCCTCCTTTAGGTTTTTAGGGTTTTCGGAAGTTTGGTTTTAAGAAATTTACAAATGAAAAATGTAAAAGAGATATAATAAAAGGGATTATGCCGAGTTTTAGGGTCTTTCAATTAGACTAAAACTGATTTTTAACTTTGCATGAATATTTTGTATTTATCCTATTTTATTTAATTAATTTTGTAATATATAAATAATTAAATTCATATATTTCGGCAATAAATATATATATACAATATTAATAATTTTTCTTACATAATATAAAGTATTTTGATCTTACATAATTTTCATAATTGCCATATATTGTATTTTCATAATTTCTAACATTTAAATGAATTTTATTTAAGCTTTTATGAAATTTTCTTGCATTAGGGGTATTTTGGTAATTTTACACTTGTTGAGATTTTTAGGTTTTACATTTCATCTAAAAGCACATACTTACTCTCACGCTAGAGGTGATTCGCAGGGCCACTCCCTGAGCTTCACTTAACGTAGTGTTTGCATTTTTTTGTCACATGTTATCTACGGCTTAGGAATCCGACATCCACTCTCAAAACTCTTTGATCTCCATTGAAGCTTAGTCGTGCCCATATTCGCACAATCATATAGCACATTCCAAAGGAGAGAAAACTCTTACCCAAATCAAAGGTTAAAAACACCTTGGAGCTTTGGACCAAATTTCAAAACTCCTATGATTTTCAAAACAATCTTTAGTCTACGTTCTCAAGGTACGACATACACAAACTATGTGCTTTACTACAAGACCTAAAAATGGTTAACTTGGGCACCATATTTGCTACCACAACAGACCCAAGAAAAAATAGGTACCAAGACCTTGAATTTATATTTACTTGTAGGCGTGTCCTAAATGCGATCTACTACCGGGTGATTAGATTGTGGATAGTGGTTGCACTAAGCACATGACCAGGAATAGAAGATTGTTTACTTCGTACAAGGCGTATGATGGTAGACATGTCGTATTTAGGAGCAACCTAAAGGGCAAGGTTGTCGGTAGAGGTAATATTACTCATAACTCCATTACAATTACCAATGTTAAGTATGTTAGTGGTCTATCTTTTAACTTGATTAGTGTAGGACAATTATGTGACGATGCTTGCGTAGTTAGCTTTACTAAAGTAGATTGTACTATTAATAAAAGTGGTAAAACGCTAGCTAGAGGACATAAAAGAAATGTATTATATACTTGAAAATTGGGAGATAACTCCAAACAACATATTTGTCTTACATCCGTAGTGGATAACTCAACGCTTTAGCATAGGAGGTTAAGTCATGTCAATATGTAGTTAGTTTAAAACTTAGTCTCCAACAAGCTAGTAAGGAACTTGCCTAAGTTGAGCTTTGAAAGACATTTTTGTGATGCATGTGGTGTAGGGAATCAAGGTAATGTAAACAATAGGACTAGGAATGAAGTGTCAACTAGTAGGGTTTTAGAGTTGTTACAGTTAGATTTGTTTTGTCCATCTTTATTTCAAAGTTACAGAGGAAACTTCTATACTTTAATGATTGTAGATGATTATTCAAATTACACTTGGGTTGTGTTTATAGATTCTAAGGATGATGTCTTAGATAAGTTTAAAATATTGTGTAAAAGAATTGAAAACCTACATGATTTTTCTATTGTTTCCATTATAACCAATCATAGTAGTGAATTTGATAAATTGCAATTTGGGAGGTTTTGTGAACAACATGGAATGTCTTATAACTTGTCGGTCCCGTTTATTTCTCAATCGAGTGAGATTGTTGAAAGAACACATCGCCAGTTAAAAAAGATGAGTCGTGCTATGTTAGCCGAGCAATCCATTCCACAAAAGTTTTGGTGTCATGCACTAGATACGCAAACTTACTTATTTAATAGGGTTTATATTAGAAAATTCATTAATAAAACACTCTACGAAATTTTAGAAATAGGAAGCCGTCATTAGAGTACTTTAGGGTCTTTGGTTGTAAAGTATTTATACTTAACACTAAAGTACATCTCACCAAGTTCGACCCAAAGTCGTACGAAGGTGTGATTTAGGATATTCTCAAATTAGTAAAGCATACATAGTGCTTAACAAGGATACAATGAGAACTGAGAAATCTCTCAATGTTACCTTTGATGAGAGTTTCCCGAGCCCAAGTCATCTCCTTTGGTAGAAGATGATAGGATCGATGAACCCATAGTTCAAGATCTTAATGGGTCGCCGTCATTACAAGTTAATGTTTTGGATGAAGGCTATCCTAAAAGTCTAAAAGAAGCTAGAGGTCACCCAATAGAATAAGTAATTGGTGAGTTGAATGAGAGAACACTTAGGTCTAAGTCTAAGCAAGCATAGGATTTTCGCATGATATTTTTCAAAGTCCAAATTGCACGAGTCTAGTTAAGGTTGTTCATGGTAGACATGTACCATAGGATATTGATTTGAGTGTGTAAGGGGTCAAAAATAACAATAGAAGTCTAAAGGTTGTTTGCATACCCTTTTAGATATAATTGTGCTCTTAAAGCTGATGTGCTTATGTGCCATGTGCTAGGATTTATATGAAAGGCATGGAAGTTTAGCAACATTGTTGTTTTAACGAGATGAAGGATATATGTCAATACATTATTCAAACTATAATTGACGTATCTCAGATTCTACATGTCAAACTTATGTGTTATGAATAAGAAATTTGATCTACATCTTGCCAACATTGTGGTAATCAATGCTTCACATATTTAAATATGTGATATCGACCTACTCGCAACATTGCATGCTTTATTCCCCATAATAGACATGAAAGACTTGTTAGACAAATTCATTGACAAATCACTTTGGATCATAACTCACCCTTGTAATGAAAATTTTGTATTTGTGTCAACTTGTTCATTTTATATGTTAATTGCATGTTATGTGTATTAGGGTATAAAAGAAAAGAACTATGTGCAAGCATACAAACTACTCACGCAGTTAAAGAGAATTCTTTCAAAATTGAATTCGGTATGGTATTGCAAAACAAACTAAAATACACAATTAATAAACATGATAATTCAGTTATCTCATCTGAGAAACTATGGAATTAACTCACCATACACCATGGTAGTTAATGTTATCAATGTTGACACAACACATCGACCATAAGTCCGAGATATTATACTTAGCAACTCTTTGCTATCATATGACTTGGACCACTCATCCAAGATCATAAGTATTTTCTTTGTAACTCAATGAAAATAAAGTTATCATTTCCAAAAATCCAAAATGGTGATTAAGGATCTCTACACAACAAACTACAATGGAAGTATCATGCATAGACAATCTTTGATGCATGCATGCATATTTGTAGGAACTAGTTTGTGTAACTAGACCATTCAATTCAAATTACAACTCAATATGTTCAAACAAAGTATCACTAGATTCTCAACCAATCAACATGACATAATGGTCTTCCCTACATCCCCTTATTTTCTTCACAAAATCATTCCTACCACTATCTCAAGAATCAAGGTACAATGCTAAGTGCCTTGATAAAGCTTTATGGCATACACACAATTGCATACCTACCACTTTTTTTAACCTCCTATAAAAACCTATGATACACCAATACACAAAACACACTATCTCCTCCTCTCTAAAATCGGCAATACATAAAAAAAGAGTAAACTGTAAAATACATCCCTGTGGTTTGCACTTTCTCACACAATACATCCATATCAGAAACTTTTGGCATTTTACATCATTCGTTAGGCAAACGTTAGACATAATACATCCATGAGGACAAACGATGCAAATATTTTTTCGTTATCTTTTGGCGAGGGATGTATTTTGCAGGGCAAACCACAGGGATGTATTTTGCAAAAAAAAAATTAATATTTTTTTTGTTTTTTAATTTTTTTATTATTATTGTCACCCTCCAAAAATGCATATTCCAAATGAGGTGGCAAGTCCTTGAGTTCAACCTCAGGGGGCTCATTAACTGAAGAGTTTGCTTCACAGATTTTAAGATCTTTTCGTTTTTCCGGAAAATAATTTCCTTGATTGGGAGGTGGTGGTGAAGGATCACTATTAAGAATTGCTTCGAGGAGAAGAATGTCCCCATCAGGGTCATAATATGTTGGATCAACTTCCGGTGAAGTTAGATCATCCTCTATAGCAAGAAAAGAGTCGGTCTTTCTTCAAAAGGAGAAAATCACTGTCCCCGAATGGAGTAAAGTTGTAGAAACAGTAGAGACATTGGATCATAGTAAGAGTGGGATTGCCACTCGAAACACATTTGAGAACCCAGAAACTTCTGAGAGTATTCTTCACAATCCTTATCAATGGACGTCAATTCGGTTTGCCGTCCTATGACTTGTAATTAGCCATGTATCACGAAGTTTGTCTATTGAAATGTAATGGCCTCACTGCCAACACTAAGGATATTCACCTCGAATGACATCGAATATGCACGACTAGTTTTTTAAGAAACTCCTCCCGAGACTAAGAGTTATCTCGAGGGTCCCTTGCTCAAATCGACGACTACAAAATCTGCAGAAATAGGAACTTTCCCACCGACACATAGACTGTCTTCAGCGAAACCGATCGTTCAGAGATTGAATGGTCCGCAAATTCAAGCGTCAATGCAAGTCGGGGTGAGAACGTGGAAGAGAAGATTTTCCAAATCGGAATAAGGCATAAAGATTAATGCTTGCGCCAAGACGGCCAAGGCGATGCATGTATTAATCCTGAAAAATTCACATGGAATGAGAAATCGGCCATGGTCTCCCATTTTTTCAGTAACTTGGTTTAGGATAGACTGCTGAGCCATTCTCATTCAATGGGGTTCAGCCATTCACTCAACTTTTCCTTGTTTCCGATTTAAGTTTTTTTAGAGTCGATGCGAAAATTTTGGCATAAGCATCAAGCATCCCGTTTAAAGCTAATTTCGAAACTCAAATCTTTAAAGATTTCGTGAATTTCTCAACTTGGTCGTTAGCTTTCTCTACTCCTTCTTTCTCATTTCTTCTTGAAGGAAATGGGAATTGATGCTTTTTTTGTATATAGGCCTTGAAGCACAACTGGAGCAAATTACGGGCACAAAGATTGATTCCTGATGGACAACAGGGACAACCGGAGGTGGGATATCTCGGTGCTTCGTTATTAGTAGGAGGCACTCGTATCCTTTGTGACCTCGGTTCACGTTCTCTACATAAAGGAAGGAAGTAGTATGAATATGGGTCCACACCTTGTAAGCTACACCACTTCGAGTGGTAAAATACCCTTTCAAGCCGCTTTCCCTGTTAGTAACAGTGTTACAGGATGAGTTCCCGAAGTAGAGGCTGTATTAGTAGTGACAAATTTGGAAAGCAAGTCAGGTGAGATTAGTCCAATTGATTTTGTGCATGTTTTGACCTTGATTTTGACTGTTCCTCACACAGATCATTAGCCTTTACGTAGGCTTGGAAATCTCCTTCGATACACCATTGAATTTTGAGGAGCTGGAGCATGATAGCGGGATGCTATGATAATCAGAGGTTGAACAACCTGAGGTCGATAGATTGACCTTGATGAACCGGGGGTTGTAACGAAGCTTGATATCATGTTCCCCTCGGTTTTTGTTGTAACGATTCTGATTGATTCCTTGATTTTTGCACATTAAGATATTTTTGAACGGGAGGAAAACCGGGAGGTCGAATTTGGATTATGACATCGGGGTTCGAAACCGTTGTTTCCTTGGTGAAGTTAGTCTGCGGCTGGCTTGAGAGACATATTCTTGAATATGAATCACGATAAACATTGCCAGAAGTGCTGGACAAGTTTGGGTAGGAATGGCCACCACCGCAGTAAACAACAACTTTCCTCAACCGCTTCGACAGGAGTAGAGCGGTGAGTGATTGATTTTTTTTATCAAGGAGGTAAAGCTTCACCATATCTTTCAACTCATCAACTTCGGAAGAGATTCCCGGGGGTAGAAAGTGCTCGTACTCACTTTTGCAACAACAGAGGTTGTTACGTTAATTACAAACTTTGGATTGCTTTCAATGATTCTCAGGCAATCACAGGCATTTTATCCAAAAAGAGCCACCCGCGCAGAATTTAACGAATCTTGATCGTTAGAGTTCAAGGTGCATTAATAGAATGTACGAGTGATGCAACTCAGAAAATGCATGATGTTGACATGCCCGAAGAAGATCGATAAATCGATACCCATGCTTCATAAAACGTCGTCTCAAAACTTTGGGTTTGATATTCTCAGATTTCATTTCGAAGATTTGTGGTTTAAGTAAGGATGGAAAAATTGTTGATGAATTTTATACATGATCATCCCATGTTTGAATCGTATTCGAGGAGGGTATCTTTTTCAAGCCAAATCCGGGCTTCACCCACGATGGAAAATGGGAAAAGCAAAAGCTATTAACCGACGTACTCGGGACGTTCGGGAACTTCATCGTAGAGTGAATCTTGTTTGAAATATCGATGAAGGAATGAGGATCTTCTTTGTCATTGTCCGAAGTAATGCTTGTTTTGAACTAGGTTAAGCAGACCGGGGCCATTAAGCTCAAAGTTGTCCGCGTGAATTCGGGCACAACGAATGCATCCACGTAACCCGCGGTGTGCTTCCAAGCAACTGAGCCATAGTATGGTCGATCACCCATTGTGAGCTAAGGGAGGAGATGGATTATTCAATTGGGTTCTTCGAGATTGAATTGTTCAACAGGTTGGTGGGCCTGGTGGTGATTGTATATGAAGATGCGAGATTGGGAACAGTTGCGCCATTCACTAAAAAAGAAAATTTACACTAATTTATTTTTCCTTTGGTTTATCCAAAAGAAATTCACAATTTATTATAATAACGGACAACGAAAAAGACAACTTAAACCTAATAATCGACAAGCATCACGTACTCTTCGAAAAGAAAAACGCACAAAGAAGCGGAGGGAATAGGAAGCGCGATCTATAAAAACCTTTTTCCATTAGGTCGTAGTTCCTAGGAACAACCCGCCTTATACCCCTCTAAGTTTGTTTATCTTTTAAAAGGTGAACCGTACTCGCAAGTGCACAAACAGGCAATTTTTTTAAATCTTGTTCGAGTGGAACCAACAAGTTCACCGAAAGTTATTATGAATAATACCTCAGTTGAGAATATTATATTTAGTAATTTTACCAATTTGTGAATTTAATTGATAAAAAAGACAATTTTTTTTTTTGGTTTTTTTCCTTTTTTTATTTTGGTGTTTTTTTTTTTTTATACGATTCCCAGATTCAAACACCAAATGCCAAACGTAACGAGAAACGGTTTTCACATCCTCCCCGGCATCGGCGCCAAAAATTAATTATGAGATTTTCAAACTAATATATATAATATATAATAAAAAATATATATAATCTAAAAAACTACCATAACAATGAAAACCGAGAATAGTATAGAATGTTTCCCGGGTCATTATCCCCAACGAGGCTGGATGTAGAATCGATACATCGAAAGATTGGAGTTTGAATGAGAGAAATGATTTGAGAGTGTGGAAAGCTAAGTTAAACAATAATAAACAAAAACGATTAAGAAAAACCTAAAAATTATGAAATTAAGCTGAAAAACGAGAGCACGAATCCCGAACAAGGGGTCAAAAACCTAAAATCTTCAAAATTAACCCTACAAAGAAATTTTTACTTCTAAACTACTCTAGGGGACTAATAACGAAGAATGAAAAAGACTAGACTGAAAACGGAGGTCGTTTGACCCAAAAACGAGTCAAGACAAAATCCGTACCCGAGCCCCGTTCTTTAAAAATCAAAAGATTGAAAATTTAACCCTACGAAAGTTTTTATATTTTTCCTACGTAATATATGACTAAAGAAAATTTTCTAAAAAAGAAAAATATTTTTTTGATAATTTTTGTATTTTTTATGAATTTTTAAAACTTTTAACTAAATTAAATTATAAAAAATACTAAACTATTTTTAAAAATTCTGAAAAAATTACCTAAAATACTAGATCCTACAACTATCCTACGAAAAATAAGAAACCCAAATTTCGGCTTATAAATAAGCCGAAATTAAGCTCGAAAGAGCTTATAGCTTAAAGGGGAAAAACACCTTAAATACTAAGCCACTTGGGACTCTAACGTAGAAGTCCCAAGGGCGCAGCTTAGAGCGAGGGATGCAAGTTTAGGTTTTATAAAAAATGTGTTGAATTTGAGGTAGAGGCCGGATCTGAGTCTTGCTCACACCCGGTCACCCCTTATCTCCCTTTTTTTTTAACAAAAGACTTCTCAAACAAACTTGATTTAAGCTTCTATGAGTCTTAACAATTTTTAAACTAATAGCTTTTAAGAAAGCATATAAAATAATGCTGAGAAAAAGGGCTTTTTTAAAACATACAGATAGTCTTAAAGTGAGCTTAAAGCAAAAATGGCTATTTCTTTTGAAACTTTTTGGAAACTAATACGCTCGAATTTGAACCAATAACTTGAAAAATTACTACCTAAACCTAAATAAGCACTAATTGTAAGGATCTATATTCCTTAATGAAATCACTGATATACTGTTTCAACCTAATGCGGATTCTAGTTGGTAGTACTTAAAGAAGAACACACCACATGTTACTCAAACGATTTGTATCTAAACCTTTTGAATCTGCCTAAATTGCAGATCCCTAATACAATGCTAATAATTCGTGTTTTCTATATTTTCTAATATCTTCCTAGAGATCCTTTTATAACCATAAGGATAACTCTAGTAGGTGTACAGTCCTTGTATATCATAACTCTAATCAATACTAATCACAAGATTAACTTGATACAAAATAATTACTAACATAACTCGTTTAAATGATAATCCTTAAGATTCCCTTATCACACGCAGTACGTTGACTTTTTCCATACTAAGTAGGCAGTACTTCGATCTTCAACTTAGCAGTAACTTTGACCTTTTGCTTAGCAGTACTTTGAGCCTTTATGACTTAGCAGTACTATTGACCTATTTGACTTTGCATTTCCCAACAGATCCCCCCTAACTTGAAATCTACTTGCATTTACTTCCAAGTTTCTTGATAGTTGGTCTTCCTTGTTAGCATCATCTGTCCTATCATTTAAAGTAGTACTACCTTAAATCATGTAAGCTTCATCCTTTGAGCAGTATCAGGAACACAATCAGTTTGAGTATTTGAAATGTAAGCCCCGTGTTATAAACTTAAACACTTCTCTTTTCTTTATCATCTAACAGATTGTACTTCTCAGCAACATGTCTTTCTCAGCAACGTAAAATGGTTTTTATGAGCCTTTACAAGTAGCCTTTACTCTTGGCTAGTCAGTTTCTTTGGAAACCTAAGAAAAGGTAATAACCAGGAAAACTGAAAACCACTTCAACACTCGAACATTATTCATAGTGTGATGAATTACTATATGACTTTTTGGGTAGTCATACAACCATAAACCGGATTGATTTAGTCTTACCTGTAGCCTTTGCTCAGACTATTAAAAACATTGGTGAGTTGAGGACCATATAGTTTTGAGGCCCAATACTATTAAAGCTTCACGGATTGAATGATCTCTTTACAAAAGCCGTTTCTTTGTGAGTGATCCAATATTCAGTTAATACCAATGGGTATTGATCACATACAAGTTTTTTGGTAAATTGCAACCAACAACAGATTTGAAATGTCTTTCCCAAAACTGGATTATTTGGACTAGTCGATTCTTATATTTTTGTGAGATTGGGAATTGAGACCATTTTGCTGAGTGGTGGTTAACCAACACTCCATCCCTTAAAACAGTTTAATTTTCAAAATATTTATGCTTAAACTTTTTTGCACACGTACAAATCTTCACAATATTTTCAAAAACACCATTTTAACTAACATTACTTTTCAACAAGGTACTGTTGGTTTTAAACTAAGCAGTACATTAAACAAAGCACTGCTATGTTCTGCAGTTAAATCTTTTAAAAATAATATATATAAAAAGAAAATTTTGATAAATAAATACCAGTTGATTTTAAAGGATTGTCCACCACTTCATGTTGTCCACAAAAGAACAGATGTCTCAAAGTAACTGGTTAAAATATCCCTCCTTTTCATCTTCCACTTCCATTCATGATCATCCAGCATCCAAAACATCAACTCTCTAGATAGACGGAATATCTTTCTCAGCCAGCATAGAATCATAGTACCATGCCTCTAATTCATAAAAATGCACTCTGAAGAATTCCATTAAGTCTTCCACCTTATGATTTCCCAATCTTCTTGTTCTTCCAGAATTCACATCACTTGTTCAGGAGTCAGCCCAAATAGTTGGGTTTAAGATCACCTAAAGTATCAAACCTAAACCATTGGAGGAATGTTCTCAAAGTAGCTTTTAACAACCCGATATAGGTATGTAAATCCGTGTCTATCCAAAGATATGTATATCCTCCCACAAATGTCAAAAAGCCACTGAAATGGATTATTTGCTATGTGAATAATGAGATATCTCCATCAGGTGAATCAATAACCTGGAGCTTTGTAATCATGGAATTCCCTTTCAAGTGACTCTTGATCTTGTGCACTCTTTTCAAAATCTACAATCCTAAGATAGTTCCTAATCTCATCAACTGTCTCCGTCCTCAACTTAAGCTTCTTTGACGGTTGTTCTTCAGGAATTGTAGCTTTCCTTTTCCTTAAGAGTCTTTTTGCTTCTCTTTCTTTCAACATCTCCCTTTCTTTCTCTGAGCCCATTGGAATAAAATCTTTGAAGGAGTCTTTAATGGATTCTTGAACTTTGTCATACAATTCCTTCAACAGTGTATACTTGAGTTTTTTGCAAATCTTTGTATCCTTACCTTTTAAGAAATTCATCACTGATTCCCTTACTTGAGCAAGAAAAGGTAGTCTTTGGCTTGCTTATCTCAATTTCTTCCAACCTTTTCCTTTCTTCTTCTGCATCCCATTCAGCTTGAATTTTTCTAGCAACCTCCTCATCATTTGAAGTCTCCAAGGCTCTGATTTGTTGAAGAGTTAATTTCTTCTTTTTAGGTTCTTCAACCAGTATCCCTTTGCCTTTATCTTTTGAATCAGTACCTTGAGTTGGTTGTTGAGGTTGAGGTTGAATAGATGTGAAGACAGAATACTTACACTCTTGGTCAGGAATAGCACAAGAAAAAAATAACCCTTATTTTCATCAACCTTAAACTGTTCTTCAGGCTCTATATTCTGAGTTGGACGAATTGGGCTTGAAGGACCTGCTTCATCTTCAAAGTTTAAGGTCCTTGGAGTAATAGTACTCTGTCTAGCAGTACTTTGAAATGTCTCCAAATCCAATTCTTCAGTGTCTCCACTCTTTACATTAGAACCCTCTTTCTCCTCAACATTGATTTCTTCAGTTTCATCACTCTTTCTTTCTAATGCTTCTGTTTCATCGCTTTTTCTTTCAATGTCAGAGAACAACAGCATCTTTATCAACAATATCTTCAACAAAAGGATCTGCTGTATCATCATCTTGAACATAGTGCTCTTCAGACAAAGTACCTTCTTCCTTATTCCTCCCCAATTTGACTGAAGACACTTTCTTCTTATGCTTCTTTTGCTTCTTTCTTCTTTTCTTGAGATTCTGACTTTCTACCCAAAAAGCATGATGTTTGACCACTGGCTGTACGAATTTGGACAGTTTCTTGAGTTTGGTCTTGAGCTTGAGAATCTGTTTAGCTTGAGAAAGGGTTTGCCTCTTGAGTCTCTTAACTTCCCTGTTCAAAGCATATAAATCCAAAAGTCCCTCAACTCCTCCATAGTTGAGAATCATTGGGAGATTTAGGAATAGAAGCAGCATCATGAGATTCAGCCGTACCTTGGAAGTCAGCAGTCCTTTGTAGTTCAGCAGTCCCTTGAGAGTTAACAGTATCATGGAAGGAAGCAGTACCTTGTACTGAAGCAGTACCTTGTACTGAAGCAGTACCTTGTACTGAAGCAGTACCTTGAGAAAGAGCAGCACTTTGAGAATGAGCATCCCTTGCATAACTTGCAGCCCTAGAATGAGGACTAGTACTCTGTTCTTCCTCCGCGGCCAATGCTGTGACTACTTCTAACATAGATGGAGTCAAGGGAGTAATCTTACATGAGAACTTAGTGCTATGCTTCCTCATGAATGTAAACACTTTAGAAGGAAGTGAAACTGATGGCATAAAATCTTGAGGTCTGTCTATCCCCTCTAACTGCTTGTTCAAAAACAATTGAACGAACCTAGGATACATAAGAAAAGGAGTACCATTTGAAATATGTCCTAGCATTCCATTCAATATCAACAAAGAAAAGTTGAACCTCTGATTGGTGGCTAAACCTACTAGGGCAGAGGCGATGTTGGTACCAAATTGCTCCCATGAGGTACTCTTAGGACTTAGGCAGTGAAGTAATACATGGATCAAGTACTTCCACTGTGGGCTAAATAAAGGTTTAGAGAAGGTGAGTTGTGCTAAGTTACCCTCATAGCCAATATCGCGGAGCGTATCCCAAATCACTTGCTTAGGAAAGCAATCAACGCCATTTTCATCGTCAAAAAGTAGGTCAGCTCGAATGGTTGCTTCAGAAATCAAAATCTTCTTGCCAGCTACTTTGGCGCGAATATGAGGGACATCATTGATCACTTGTAGAGTAGCTGTAGTCCAAAATTGTTGAAGCCATGGACCAATAAGATCAGGATCAACCAACAAGGAGTAATTAATAGAGCAGCCAGTGAGAAAATCGATGATTTGATAAAAATCAGCATTCTGAGCCGTCTTTTCCACACACGCAATCATGTTGTGCTTGTTACAAGAGCGAATGTTTGCCATTTGAAAGAGTTTGATATGCGTCGGAGGTTGGAAATTAAAGAATGTATGAATGAAAGTAAGTAAAGTGAGAGAAAAATGCAATTCAGTTGAGTATTTATAGGTTGCGACGTCTAACTAAGAAGTTACCGTTGTAGATACGTTTTTAGCGCAAAAACGTACGTTTGACCGTTGACCGAACGTTAGAACAGTACTTAGTTGTCTAAGCAGTACTTTCTAAGACAGGCAGTACTTTGAGTTGGCTAAGCAGTACTTTCAACTTAAAAAGACTTCCAACGCAAATTTGTCAACCACAACCCTGCAATTTTGCAAAATATCTCTTCAAATCATTAACACTCTGAACAATCATTCATATCCTCCCCTCAAATGTAGCTATGGGTTCATCATCCCAATAGTTACCACCAAAAAGTTAAATCTTGCCAAGTCAAAGCCTTTGGTGAGTAAATCTGCTACATTGTCATCAGTATGAACCTTGACCACATTAATGAGCCTCTGCTCATAACAATCTCGAATAAAGTGATGTCGAATCTGAATATGCTTGGTCTTTGAGTGAAGAACAGGATTCCTCACAATGCATATGGTACTCTCATTGTCTATATGGATTTCAGTGTTCAGGAAGTTAAATCCATAATCAAGGAGTTGATTTTGCATCCAAAGTACCTGAGCACAACAACTTGCAGAGCTGCATATTATTCTGCCTCTGTAGAGATTTGGCCACAATTGTTTGTTTCTTGCATTGCAAGATACCAGTCTTCTTCCAAGATTTTGAATCCTACTGAAGTTGTTCGTCTATTTCATGGATTGTCCCAGCATAGTCACTATCTGATAAAGCTTCATAATGAAAAGGGTGTCCTTAGGATACCATTAGACCAATTTTGTTGATGTTGGAGGTCCTAAAGATCCTTTTGACAGCTGTAGGTGAGAAAACCTTTGGAGTGGACATGGAATTCTTGCACATAGACAACAGCAAACATTATGTCTGGTCTTGAAGCGTTAGAGTACATGACGCATCCAATCATAGTCCTATATAAAGGATGTACTATCAAACATCGTTCCTTCTTCATCTTTTCCTAGAGATTTATGAGCTTCAATTGGGGTGGATGCTGGCTTAATGGTTCTAAGTCAATTTGTTGAGAATGTCTTTCACATATTTGTCTTGACTTAGAAAAATACCAGCAGTAGTTTGTTTGACTTGAAGCCCCAAAAAGAAAGTAAGTTCACCCATGGAACTCATCTTGAATTCCTTTTGCATAAGATCTTCAAAATCCTTCACCATAAAGAATGTAGATCCAATGATAATATCACATCTACATACACCCTGTTCCAATTGATATCTCTTCTATCCTTCTTAATAAATAGAGTTTTATCATCGCCCCTTCTATAGCATGTTTTAAAAGAAAAGTGGAACGTCTTTCATACATGCTCATGGGGCTTGATGTAGTCCATAAAGTGCCTGAAAACTTGTAGACTTTGTCTTTGGATGAGCAGGTCTCAAAACCTGGAGGTTGTTTGACATACACTTCTCTGTGATGTTGCCTTACAATAAAGCAATTTTGGCATCCAATGCTGATAGACAGACAAGCCCATGAAAGAAGCAAATGCCTAAAAGAGTTGATTGCTTCAATTCTAGCAACTGGTGGCAAACACTTCATTCATAATCCACACCTTCCTTTTGTCTGTTACCTTTGTGCAACTAGTCGTGCTTTGTTTCTTGATAATATTACCACTTTCATGCTCTCTTTTTTCTAAAAACCCATTAGTTCCAATCACCCTCTATGCCATCTGGTTAAGTACATAACACCCAACTCTTGTAGCTTGAATCGAAGCAGTTCTTCTTGCATCGCTTCACCAACTTTCATTGCTAAAGCTTGAGAGGACTTTCTTGGGTTCTCCTCTTGAGATAAGAAACAAGCAAACAAGCATGTCTGCTGATCTTGTGTTAGTTCTGTTTTGTTGTATTAAAAGACAGCAATGCTTGGATGTTGTTAGAAAGTACTGTCTTTAGCTTCTTCTTGTTTGAAACCCCAGCAGTACTTTGCAATATCTGACTTTGAGATGAATCTTATGGAATTAGGGAGTAGAGGTGACATCAATGTAGGATCGGATAATGTTGTAGTCAGCCGCTCCACCTTCCTCAGTGTCTGTATTTTCATCATCAAAAGAGTTTGTAGAGAAAACACCATCTTTTGGAATATCATCATCAGAATCTGTAGGTGTATTGCCAGTACTTTGAGGAGGTGTGTTAGCAGTACTTAGAGTGAAAGTACTGTCAACACACTCTTTTCCCTTTTCAAGTGCTATTCTCTTCTTTTCCTTTTCAAAAGCAGTCCTTTGAGTATCATTATGAAGTTTAGCAAGAGATTCTTGATGCATCAAATTCACAAGCTCATCATGTAGAGCTTGTTCTTCAGAGGACAGTGGAACTTCTTTGTTAGCAGTACGTTCCTCTGAAGGCTTATGCTGAGCTGCATGAATGTTTGGACCGTGAACAATAAAGTGCTGTTCATCTTCAACATCATTACAAGCAGTTTCTTGTCCTCCTGAATCAGCATAGTTTTCTTTTCTTACAGGAATGTAATTCATTGAAGGAGTTAGAAGGTCAAGATCAAACATCCAATCAGGACCTTTTCCTTTTTGATTCTCTGATCTCAGAAGTTTACATGAAGACAGTCTTGACCTTTTTGTGACCCTGTTATAGACTCTAAAAAGCACTTTGCTGGTAGTAGAGTATCCAAACTATATCCTTCTTCTGACTTGCCATCAAACTTACCCAAGTGATCTAGGTACTTAGTATAGTCAGTGGACATCAAAAAGGTCTCATGAAACTGATGTTTGGAGATCTTCCATCAAATTTCTAAGGGAGTCTTCATTTGAGGTTTAGTCACCAACACTCTATTAAGCACATAACAAGCAGTATTGACTGCTTCAGCCCAAAATTGAATAGGTAAAAGGGAGTCTGCTAACATAGTTCTAGCAGCTTCAATGAGAGTCCTATTCTTTCTTTCTGCGACTCCATTTTGCTGTGGAGTCCTTGCAATGCTATATTCTCTCTTGATTCCTTTCTTGGCACAAACACATCATTGTTGATTCTTGATCTGTTCCTGCCACCTGATGGTCTTACTTTATGGCCTTGCGTGTTTTCTAACCCCACGATCAAATCATGAAGCATATCATATGTCTCATCCTTGTAAGCCAAGAAAAACACCCAACTGAATTTACTACAGTCATCAGTGACCACCAAGCAGTACTTCTTCCTATTCACACTTTCTACTGAAACAGGTCCAAACAAATCCATATGGAGCAATTCAAGAGGTTCTCTGACTGTTCTTTCTTCAATCTTCTTGCAAGAAGCCCTGTGCTGTTTACCCTTTCTACATGCCAAACAAGAATGCTCAAGTTTGAATGTCTTGGAAGGTAAACCTCTAACCAGATTGCCTTTAACCAACTTGTTAATGTTCTTGAAGTTGACATGCCCCAATCTTCTGTGCCATTTAAGACAGCTCATTTTTGTTGCCTTTGCAACCAAACAAGTTATTCCTCCAGAGGGAATAATATTCTTTAGATCCAGGCTATATACATCATTCTTTCTAGGAGCTCGAAGTATCACCAAGTCTTCATCAACAAACTTAAACTTTGGAGATAGGATAAGACACTCCTTGTCAGTGAAGAGTACATTGTGCTTCTTATCACAGATTTGAGAAACAGAAAGCAAATTGAACTTAAGCTCCTCCACATAGCTGACTTTCTCAAAATCTAGGCAAGATGTCTTGATGGTTCCTTTTCCTGAGATTCTTCCTCCTTTAGAGTCATTTCCAAAAGCCACATAACCACCCTTGAACTCTTTAAAATCAGACAGCTTGTCCTTGTCACCTGTCATACTTCCAGAGCATCCACTGTCAATAATAGCATAGTCTTTGAGATCTTCTTCTGGATTGCCCTGTACAAACAAGTGAAAGAGTTAGATTCTTTTAGGGACCCAAGTCATAACTGACTTGGATACCCCTAATGGAGTTACATACTCAAATTGCTTGAGTGTGTAAGATCCATTATCCCTATTCACAGAATCTAGATAAGCTCCTTTTGGTCTCCATGTTTGATTTGATTTCATCATGGCACTCTCTTTGACAGTTTGTGGAAGTACTGCTTGTGTTCCAACAGTACTTCCTTTCTTTACCCAGATAGATTTCACAATTTTCTTGGGTCTTTGTGGTCTGTGAGGAGTCCTTGAAAAACTTGAGGTTCTAGGTCTTGTATTATCCATCCTTGGATAATAAGGTCTACCAGTACTTGTGACAGTACTGCGTGTGGTACTTTGGTCTAGCAAGTACCTTGGATAAGAAACACATTAGCAGTACTTTTTGAAGGTACTGTTCGTGTCAATTTTGGTCTGGCAGTACTTTTCAACCCTTCCCTTGTAAGTACTGCTGATGGGATAAAAGACCTCCTTTGGTGAGGGTACCTAGAGTTTCTTGAGAAATTACTATGGTTCACCCTTTGGATGTTGTTCCAAACTGGTCTTGTGTCCCTTGAACCCTGTGTTCCCTTAGGTTTATGAGTTTGGGTTTGTTTGAAGGTTCTTTCATGTAGATTACAATCCTTGATTAGGTGATTAGGACTGTAACATACAAAACATAATTTACCCCCTTTGTGCCCAAAACCCGTTTTCCTAGATACTTGACCAACACTGTTTTGACTGCTAGGTGACCTGTTTTCAAAAGATGTTTCACTATTTTCTGAGTTCGAAACAGTTTTCTTTTGAATTTCTGAAGTGTTCAAAACAGTCTCTTCATCATCACTATCAACCCAATCTTCAATTATGACTTTATTTCTATCAATTTCTGGTTGACTAGTCTTTGTGTTCTCTTGGTTAAGGACCTTATTCCTAATGGCTAGTTCATCTATCCCTGTAAAAGAGACATTTGCCCTAGGTGGTATGATAGTACCTGTTGGTGGAGGTACTGAATGAAATCCTTTTGCTTTTTGAAAATTTGGATACGAAGATTCAGATGAATTTGTATTCCTAGAAGTATTTTCACTGTCCATACTACTGCTAGACTCAACCCCAATTAACTATACATGACTTATCAGAACATAATCTTTGTTTGTTTAGGACTTCATTTGAAGAACAGAAAGCATTTGACTTTTTTAGGTTTGTCCTTGAAGTTCATCTCTTCTTTTAAGGCTTTGATCTAGTCCTTTTGTTTTTTCTTCTAAGTTTGAATCCCTTTTCTTTAGTCATATTCATCTGTTCATACTTATACCCCATGCATATTCATTCTTTTTCATGTGTTTTAAGTATACCTTCTAATGTACTCTAAAAGCTCTTTGATATTCCTAGAATTTCAGTCCTAGCCTTTTCTTCCCCCTTTTTCCCCCCCCCATTGTTGAATATTATCTCTTTCAGTTTGATAACTTTCAAGCAACTTTTATATGATTTTTACATTTGGAACAGTATAGGTACACTATGAGTTTGTACGCATTAGAGCTAGAGATCATGGTGTATCATCGCTTTATTGCTACCTGTCAAAATCAACCAAGTTCTTCTTGTCCTAAGTGCATCATGTTCTGAATCTAACTTCCATGCTCCAATCATACGCTGTCAACTTTAGTCAGTGCCATCATAGCATATGTCACCGGTTCAACATCGAATGCCTTGGTCCTGTCAATATATCCATTGTTTCTTTGCCACCAAGGCTTTTGAGTTTGAATCTTCAATAGCCACAATCCTCTTTTCCTGACGACCATTTGCTCTGTTTTCCTGGTATTTAGCAAATCTACACTCCCTAGCAAAATGACCCAACTTTTGACAGTTAAAGCATTCAATCTTTGACTTATCAAAAGTAATCCCATTCTTTGGCTTGAGGTCAATGGGTCTTCCTGTTTTCCTCATAAACTTCCTTATCCTTGCAGTTATCATAGCCACTTGCCATCGAATGTCAATTTTCTTCCAATAGTCCATCTTCTATCAATTGCAAAGTTCATTCATCATTCATGAGTATGTTGGAATAGCTGTGCTTGTTGAGCAAAGAAGGAACATATGATTTCATCTGAGTGGGAAGCACAGTTAGGAGCAGTTTGCACTGTGCTTGAGGCAGCCTGAGTATATCCTTTTGGGATATGTGCTGGTTCAACAGTACTTTGTTTCAAAGTACTGCCTTTGACTTCAGTGGACAGAAAAGCGATATTTTGTGAGTTTGAGTTTGAAACACCCTTCAATTCATGCTCATACACCTTCAAGTTGTTGTAGAGATCATCAAACTAATAAAAATCACACATCAAACTCCAATTCATCCAATCCAGGTTGTCCCCGAATCATTGTAGCAACGACATGCCACACAGATGGTAAACTTCTGAGAAACTTCAAATTTGCATCTTCAAGGGATACTTTAGCATCATATAATTCAAGCATACTAAGAATGTTTTGAAACCTTTCGTATGCTGAATCTAGCTCTTCTCTAGATCCAATAGTAAAAGTCTCGAATTGTTGTTTCAAAAGATTCTTTTGCATCTTCTTTGATGCGTCATTGCCTCCAAATCTTGCTTTTATGGCTGTCCATAAGGTTTTTGCATTTGTGGCATCATGAAAACTAAGCAGATGTCTATCAGGTATTGCAGAAAGCAATATGTTAAGGGCTTTCTCATTGTTTCTTCTTGCGTTGGCAGCAAGTGAAGTTTTTGGTGCTGATGAGGATGCAGGATCAGTTGTGGCTTGGTCTCCATTGGTGATTATATCCCACAGTATATGATCAGTGATGGCAATGTACTGTCGCATCTTCATAGACCAAAGATCATATTCACCCTTCTTGATCATTGGGATTCTTAGTGCAGTAACGGACGAGGTGGGGGGGATAGGTTCAGCTTCAGACATCTTTTAGGGTTTGAAAAAGATTTCGAATGATTAAAAGTTCTTCTAGATCAGAGTCTCTCCACAAGCTCTGATACCACTTGTAGGATCGATATTCCTTAATGAAACACTGATATACTGTCAACTATGCGGAATCTAGTTGGCAGTACTTAAGAAGAACACACACAGGTTAATCAAACGATTTGTATTATAAACCTTTTGAATCTGCCTAAATTGCAGATCCCTAATACAATACTAATAATTCGTGTTTTTCTATATTTTCTAATACCTTCCTAGAGATCCTTTTATAACCATAAGGATAACTCTAGTAGGTGTACAGTCCTTGTATATCATAAACTCTAATCAATACTAATCACTAGATTAACTGTTACAAGATAATTACTAACATAACCGTTTAAATGATAATCCTTTAAGATTCCTTTATCCACGGCAGTACGTTGACTTTTCCATACTAAGTAGGCAGTACTTCGATCTTCAACTTAGCAGTACTTTGACCTTTTGCTTAGCAGTACTTTGACCTTTTGCTTTGTATGTCCCAACAGTGATGACCTTTACCGGATGGGCCTCGAAGTATCTCCTCAATCTTCTAGTCATGTGGATCAGAGAAAGTGCCAACTTCTCTATGGGAGCATAATTTCTTTCGGCCTCGTTCAGTGTCCTGCTTACATACTGGACGGGGCATTGCCATCCCTTCCTATCGATTAAGAGAACTGCGCTTACAGCCTCTGCCGACACTGCCAAGTATGCATAAAGAGTTTCTTTTTCCCGAGGTGGAGTTAGTGATGGGAGATCCGTAATGAGCTTCTTCATTTGTTGGAACGCTTCTTCCGCCGCTTGGGTCCATCGGTATTCATGCTTGTTTTCTTTAGTTATGTTTTTTAGGGTGTTGAAGAATGGTAACGACCTTTCAGCAGATTTAGCGAGGAAACGATTAAGGGCAGCTAGTTTCCCACTCAGGCTTTGCATTTCTTTCAACGTTCGTGGAGACTGGAGAACCGCTAGAGCCTTCGTTTTCTCGGATTAGCTCTGATTCCTTCTGAGGTTACCATGTACCCTAGAAACTTTCCTTCTTCCACTCCAAAGGAACACTTCTTTGGATTTAACTTCATATTAATTTTCTTCAAGTTATCGAAAGTCTCTGCTATGTCGGCCAACAACATTTTCTCGTTCCTGCTCTTAATCACCATGTCATCCACATATGCCTTCAAGTTCCTTCCTATTTGGGGTTGGAAGGTCGAGTCCACATATGTGGCACCCGCATTTTTTAGCCTGAAGGGCATTTTGGTATAGCAGTACGTCCCTTGGTCTGTGTAAAATGTTATCTTTTCTTCGTCCTTTTTGGCCATTTGAATTTGGTGGTAGCCCTTGTAGGCATCAAGAAAACACTTGTATCTGAATCCCATCACCGACTCTACTTTGCAATCTATGTTTGGAAGCGGATAATAGTCTTTCGGGCAGGCTGAATTTAAAATTTTAAAATCAATACACATTCTCCAGGTTCCATCTCCCTTTTTGACCAGGACGGGATTGGAGATGTACGTGGGGTACCTCACCGGACGAACTATACCTGCCTTGACCCAGTCAGCGACCTTGTTTGTTACCATCCCGCTTTTCTCCATTGAGAATGTTCTCCGCTTTTGGCATACAGGATCCAGAGAAGGATTTACGTTTAACATGTGTTCTATAACCCAGCGTGGCACGCTAGTCATGTCAGATGGTTCCCACGCAAAGACTCCCATGTTATCTTTTAATAAACACTTGAGTTGATCCCTACATGCTTTGGACAACCCTCCTCCGATGGTCACTTGCTGGTCCGGGAACGATGGGTTGACCAACACTTCTTTTGTTGCTGCCACCTCTCCTTTCCCCTCGGGACTTTCTTCCACGATCATTTGTTTTTTTTCTAACCGCCTGCACTCGGCAATGGTGATCGTCCGGGTGACTAGAGTGGCCACCCCTTTTGGAGTTGGGAACTTCATCATTGAGTGAATGGTGGAAGGAATGGCTCAAAGGGTCTTTAGACCGGGCCTCCCTAGGATAATGTTATAGGGTGAAGGAGCTCAGACCACAATAAATTTCATAGAGGTCCTCCTGCATAGTCCTACGTTACTGAAACACACCTCCAACTCTATCTTTCCTAGTGGCTTCTATACTTCTCTGGCGAACCCTACCAGGTCCGTTTGGGTCTCTCTCAACCCAGCCTTTATCTTTGGGTTAAGGTTCTCGAAACAGTGTTCGAACATCACCTCAACTGACGACCCTTCGTCTACGTACACTCGTCTGACCAAATATCCTCCCACCTCAGCTTCAACGATCAAGGGTTCCTTGGAGATATCCTCAGAGGATATTGCCGGAAAGGTTATGGGGATGTTCATCCAAGGCTCTGTCGCCTCTCTAACTTTTCGCTTCTTGTCTTTGACAGAGTTTACACTGATCACATTGATTATCTTTGCTGGTTGTGGATCGTCTCGGCCATGGGATCCCCTTCCTGTAACCCACCAAAATTGGGTCGCTAGCGGAAATATATGATAATCCAGAGAGGGCGTTTACTTCATAGCATCAATAACACAAGAATCATGAGAACCGACACTAACACGTCCGTTTGAAAGAAGATACATGGTAATTAACAAAATACTTGTTTGTTACATATGGCTCATGCTTCAAATTATTCAATCTGTATTAATATTAAATATTTCGGTTTATAAAAACCAATAGTCCAAAATGTAATAAGACCCCAAATCTTTAATATGACTCTTCAATTATTGACTTCCAATGTATCACTGCACCTCGTGCCTTATTGACTTGAGAAAACATGCTTAAAACGTCAACATAAAGTTGGTGAATTCATAGGTTTATGTAAATCAATAGTAGGACCGCAAGATTTCCAAGTGTATGATTAAGCAACAGATGCAAACATCATAAAAAGTAATTACGTTTTCCTAAGCTCATGACACTGAAGCTCGACATGTATGAATGCAATAAATTGCCAATAAATGCCCGTGAATGATGTTCTAACCCGCAACATCCCAAATCCGACATGGTATACGTTTGTTGTCCGGCAGACCGGCACAGTGAGCGCTACTCACCCAAACGGGGACGTCAATCCCAAATAGATCTATTTATAACATTCGCGCTCGCAATCTAGCAATTGACAGTTCATGATAAAAGGGCTCAGTGGGTTATCGCTACTTAGGCAAACACGTAATCATAGTATAAATGTACACTTGCGTCCAATTTGTAAAACAAAGCATGTTCTCACCCCAACGATGTAAATCATTTAAATAATTGTAAAACATGGGGCTATGAACTCACCTTAGTAAATAGTCCTCTGAAAATGATAATATATCCAAGTACGGCAAATGAATCACACCGTCAAATACCTAAGTAAATACGGCCAGTCTTAGTCTACGAGTTTAGGCTAATGACTTAATGTATAAACTACAATATCTTGTTAGTTTATATATACTGTTATCACTTGTGTGGTGGTGCAAATGTTTATTGGATTTGTATTCACTTGATGGCTCTTGGGAAGGTATACGATCACACACGTTCCAGTTTATGTATAAACGTTATTAATAAATATTTATATTTATTAAGTCGTGCTTTCATTTGTATAATATCCGATACATATTATAATTTGTCCGAGTTGTTAAGTGTTTATAAAAATCATTTTTGTTTTATAAAATTCCCTTAGGTTTCCTATATTTACCAAACAGCCCCTATGTTTATGGAAATAGGATAATTACATTTTAAACCCTTAAGTTTCCAACGTTACACTTTTAGTCCTTCAACTTTTCAAAATTACATTTTAAGTCCTTATATGTTCCAATAGTCCCTAAAGTTTCAGAAATGTCAAAAACAGTCCCTTAACTTCCAAAACAGTGAGATGACAGTTTTGACCCTCAAGTTTACAAAGTTACACATTTAGTCCCTTAACTAGTAAAGATCGCATTTTAAACCCAATTAAGATCTACCAAGTGACAATAGGTTTTATTAACTCCAATAAGCTACATAAGCTGTTGGCAGCTTATAAATAAGCTCGGATGAGTTTATTAGGGCTTATTGGGCTTTTCGGCCCAATACCCTTAACCCGAATGATTTGAAAAGTCCATTTAGGGTTTCAATATAGGATCCAACTTATTTTCTTAACCAATTAAGCACTCATGGAATATGTTTAAGCTGTTTTTACTTCGTGGCTTATCCAATAAGCAAATAAGCCCCGGTAATGGGCTTTTGGGCCCATTACGAGTCCATGTAGTGTTTTAAGGGTTTGGGCTTGGTCCATTAAGGTCCAATAACTTCCCTAGGTTCATTATAAGCCTTATAAGCTGCTTAAGCTCACAAATAAGCTGCCTAAGCTTATTTGTGGCTTATGGGTTTCGTAGTTCACGGTAATGGGCTAATAAGCCCATTAAGGGTCCGTTTGGTTTTTAACACACGTTAGGGAATTCTAGGGTCTATACGAGTTCAATAAGCACCTAGGTTTCTTAATAAGCCCGAGGGTGCTTATTAATAAGCTGTGGGCCCGCCTAGCTGGCTTATTGGGCCTGTTTGGATTTAATGGGCTCGTTCGTGGTCCATTAAGGCTTCCTTTGTATTTCGTGTATCACAAATAAGTTTAAGAACTTTATATGTTTTCGATAAGCTCAAGTGAGCTTATAAATAAGCCACGGCCTCGACCAAGTGACTGTTGGGCCTGTTGGGCCTATACGCGGCCATGCTTGGGTCCAACGAGATCATATGTGGCCCGTGAACTTTCTTAGGTTTCTTTGGGTCTCGATAACATAGTATTAACCAACGTATGCTTATTTAACGTGTATAAAGGTCGCGGTTATCCCATGCATACGTTTAAATGTTTCGAATACTCCTTCCCAAGCCAAAGTGTCACGTTTACTTGAATAGTTTACGTGTAGTTTCGTTTGTTTCGAGTGTAAGAGTTTGTATCCACTTTGGTTTCTTTACTCGATGATAAATGAACACGTCTAGTCATATTCGATCACTTGTACATATTTTTATCACCACACAAGGTCGTATATACGTATAAGCATTGCGTATAACAAGTATGTCTTGTATTTACTATGCATGAGCTCACGTTAGCGTATTGCTCATACGTTAACGTGACATATTGACTAGAACTCAAGGAAAACATTTAAAATACGAATGATATAAGTTTAAATCGTGACTTACAAAAGGTCCTAGGGCTTTGTTTCGAGTGTACGCGAGTAACGTGACAACCCACGTGTGTAATACATGACCAAATAATAAACCAAAGCTCCAAAGCTTAGTATACACCCTAGTCTTGGCTCGTAAACCTTCTTGTGAACTTGTATGAAGATCCTAGTAGTGGTTGTGGGTTCGAATGAAATAAAAGGAGGTGTTTGTTTGTGGTTTGTGACCCGAACAAGAGAGGCAAGTATATGTTTTAGTTGTTTGAGTGTTTGTAAGTTGTAAGAGTGTTAGATGGTAAGTATATATGGGTATTTATAGGCAAAGTATCTAGTTACACTTCCCTAGCCTCAAACAAACCAAAACCGGCCTTAGGCTTAGTGGTTTTCATAGTTTCTAGTTAATCACACATTGTTTTGTTAAAACAACTCAAGTACCTTTCTTAATTACACAATATTTGTACAATATTACCTTAGATTTAAAAATCTTAAGGTTTATATGTACTCATGTGTGTTTATGCCCATGGTATCCAAGAGAAAAGGGGCAAGAAAAATTGTATCCACTGTGTAAAGCTTAACTAGGAACCATTTAAGGATAAGCATTAATTAAGGCTTAGATGTACATGTACTTTAGTGATCATTAGAAGATTTTCTAGGTAACTTTGTCCCCTAATTTTCGCCCTAGTGGTGAATTAAAAATTAACAACAAGATTGATTTAATTTTGTGTTTAAAGGTTTAAAAATGGGTAATTGGTTTGAGTCTAGGGAAGTCTAAGGTATTTTCGGGGTGTTCGCAACAAATGGATTTTATTGCGAACGTAAGCCTTTTAACCTGGCCAATAAAAAAATAAAATACACGCAAAGTTAATAATTATCTTTTCTAATAACTATAATAACACAAATTGTTTGACGTAAAAACCTTAATTTATTTGTAACCGTTACCGTTAAATGATCTATTTCTTAGTCCTACCCGATTTAGCTAAAGCTTTAAAAAGTTAATTAAAAGAAAACCCGCGAAGTAAGAACACGTTGAATCTTGTCACAATTAATGGTACCTAAACCCCAGAACATAGACTGCAGTATATCCTGTCTCTACATTTAAATATAACTACTCTAGGGATCAGAAGCAATGGTGATCTGATTAAACACACTAGACCAGCCCATGACAATTTTGAGAACGGAGACTTAATCTACCCGATCTTACTGTTACCTCAGATTAGTAAATGTTTAGCTATTTCGCTCTCTCAAAGGCTTACATAGCGCAGCCTGTTCTAACTCTTTATCAATATAAGTCAATAATCGAACAGCACACTATAGTGTACTGCAACGACATTACGTGTTCAAACACTAGCCGTCCAACTTATTGAGGATCTCTTACAATTTACAAGACGATAAATAAAACGACCAGAAACTCTATCTCATTTTGATCCCTAGAGTTCCGTAACCAGATAATGATAACACACACACACACAACGATATGAAACGAGACAGAGCTATGCCTTAGTATCTAGCTCTACTTCCTGTACAGGGCGTAACTAGACCATTGAATGATAGGTCACATATTCAATCACGTCAGAACAAGTCATCATAGCAATTGATACAACATAATTAAACTCGTTCAACAACGATCGGAATTATCAGAACATGAGAGATCTTTTAAAATCAAAACCACAACATAAATCCTTCAATAAGCACATCGGCTTAATACCCTAGGGTCAATTACGCCCATAAAACCTATCGAGTTGCGATTATTACATCGTCGATCCGATACTCAATCAGAATAGTTAAACTAAACTGGTGTTTACGTAACACGTATACAAAACATTAAATGATTACAAGAGTACATAACGTAGTGAAGCTATAAACACTGGTGTCTTGTTATGGAACGCGTGATCGATGCATGACCATTTGATTACTACTTCTTTCATCTATCTCAAACAACATCGTTGTTACGTGTAGGCTATAGGAGAATACTAAATTGTATTTCGCACATCCATCTGTAAAACATTATCTCATTTTGGAGTCTTCATCTTTATTCATGGTCTGACAACTATACGTCTGATGATATTGTCATAATGGCTAGAGCCAATCACCGGCAAGGCGTAAGTATGTCATGATGAAGACGTTCTCGCCTGTCAGAGTCGCTTTTGCCAGCAAAGATTGTCAACGCATCTAATGCATATTCTGTCATCCCCGAACAATCATATTTCTTCCCGCAACATTCTGCTAAAAATAGTGAGATCTAGCTGGATACACGGCGGTATCCAGGTTGAACGAGATCGTCCGGACTACGCACGTATTCACGGTGAATTGATAATACCATACGCCGATTTTCTTGTGAAGATCGCTTGGCCTGCAAGCTACGCTAGTATCTTATTCTTCTTGTGGTTACCCGCGCACGCTACTTGGTCAGCGAAAATCTCGAACCGCTATCTATCAATTATATCTTAACGTACTCTACACACTCCTTAAATATATTGCGCCCGTCTTAGTAGCCATGTCACTTAGCGCTTCACAACATCCACCCTTAACATTCATACTAAGTGCAATATAACCACACTATTCTAACACATCAATCTATCGATAACAATCTCCATTGCGCTAATCTACATTCTAATTATAGAAGCTAGGGTAGGCATACTTCATTGAGATCAGAAAATGCTGGCCTATAGAAGTGTCGACAGTTATTTGATGCTTCAGAACACAATTCTCATCGTTAGGCGACTGTATGTATACATGGCTTCGATCGCCCATGTATCGTTTTACTCCCACATTATTGGTGTTCAATGATTGAGACATTACAGTCTATTCTCTGGTTCTAGCTTATTCGAGTTAAGGAGTGAGCAATCACATTGTCTATGCCATTGTTATGGACATGTAAGTGTGGTTTCGTCACCTTTTTCTAGAATATTGGTATCGAAAGCAGACTAGAAAGAATGGACAACCCTTGAAGAATCTATTCTAACTCACCAATTTAACCTTTTAGACTTGTTACTACCTTGAGATTTAGTGGTGAGATGTGTATCCTAGATAATCTTATGATGAGAATACTCTGTTACGCACCGAGAAATTGAGCGAATTACTTAAATGGCTACCACATAGAATAGTTGAGTGATTTGAGTGTTTTCATTTTCCTATTTTGTGAGGTGTTTGGTTGTTGTACTATAATTAAACAAAAATGCTTTAAAGGAAAAATCCTTAACTTTGGTTGGATAACATTTTCATAATTTTCTAAAAGTCTACTTGAGGACAAGTAGGATTTAAGTGGGAGGATATTTGATGAACATCATACAAAACTCTTTTTATAGCATTATTTATCCTATGATATTGCCAATTTTGGATAATTATTGCAGCGAATTGGTAACTTAATTGCTTATTTTTGCTAATTGTATTAAGTATGCATGAATTGGTGAAGTTTAAAACTAAAAGGCACGCATTTTGGAGCTCAAAACAAAGAAATCTAAAGACTATATGTTTTTGACAACACCAAATATGTTCCTATCCAAACAAGGAATACGGCGTATTTGTGCCTGAACTTCACAAGAACCTCCAAGATTTGAAGACCAAAACTACGCCGTATCTAGAAGAACCCTAACAGTGCTTATCAAATATCGGACGTATGGAAAATTCTAGAAAGATATCAAACGTGGTCTCGACTCCAAGAAATCACCCTACGGCCATTGACTCATTCAATATGGCGTATCGCGACCATATTCCAGACTCTATAAATACCACATACCCCCCTAAATACGAGTTTTAGGAGAGCATAAAAGTAGTGATGAATCCTTAACAACAAAAGTCACTTTTTAGAAGGGAAAAGAAGCCAATAAGGTCCAGAAAAGCACCTCAATTTATAGGAAATACCTTGTAATCATCTATACTCTAATAATCGTTCAATTTTTGGTATCATTCATTTAACTCGGTTAGGTTACCTTGGTTGTTTGATTATTATGTTTGTATTCGTTACAATGGTTATTGGCTAATACCTTTGGGTATTAGCCATGTTTATGATAATTTAATGTTTGGTTTGTTTATATTGATTGCATTCTTATTTGTTATGTGTTGATTATGTTTATCAATTTATACTCGTTTATGTGCTTAAGTATGCAACCTATCATTCAACTAGATCTAGGAGTACAAAATATAGAGTTAGCTAGATTTTGGTATAGCTCTCCATATCTGCGGTTTATAAATCTAGAATCATAGGAGCACAAATATTGACCTATCTTTGCCATTGGTTTAGTGAACAAGTTAGACTAGCAGGTGACCTGGGATCAACAAATAACATTCTTATTCCATTGGTAAAGATTCAGACAGTGGACTACTAGTATATAAAGAGCCGTTAAGCAGTAAGTTAGTAAAGTCTCGATGAGCTTGGGTTTAATAAGATCACCATTATTAATCTCCTAAGATAGATTATAATCAGCACCGATTGCTTTATACGATGTGTTTAATTATGAAAAAATTAGCATGTCTAGGTTTTAGGAAGAAGTACCGCGTAAATCTAGGAATGTGTGAAAATTATAGGGGGTGTGAATACGTTTCCATTTAAAAACTTAAAACGTTTTGAATCAAATTATTGATTAAGTTGAACTCAATATGAGAAGTGTGAATAATACATCTATATTCATTAGAACATGTCATAGCAATATAAACATAATCACAATACTAACTTCTATCCATAACACAATCATCATTCAAACAATATAAGCAACAATCAACACACATATAGATATAAGGCTAATATAAATGTAAGGCAATAAGGTAAATGAAGATGTAAAGCGAAAGGTAAAAGAAAGTGCAAACCGAACACGATGATTTATAATGGTTCGGTCACGAAGCTCTTCTTCGCCCTACTCCACTCCCCAAGTACCCAACTTGAAAGTTACTTCACTAGTCAACAAGCTCCCTTCTCGGCGGAGAAAACCACACAACGTTGCTTACATTATTTTTTGACACTAAGCTAGATGCCGAGTTCTTCGGGTACAACCAAACCCGTTATGTTTATGGCCTAACATAACAAACCACACAACGTTGCTTATAATGTTTTCCGACAGTAAGCTAAATGTCGAGTTCTAATCTTAGCTAGAACCAATATACCATACATTTTGTATTTTGAGGACTAAAATACTAACCGCACTATCAACACTTCACTTCACCTAAACACTAACACGATCACCCTGATCTATTTATTCTCTCTACTATCACTACGATCTATCTATTACACAAGTTTGGAATACATGGACTCGATCTATGCATTGTGAATGTAAGACATGTCACGAATGCACTAACTAAACTACATAACTTTGTATCTTGACGATAGCGAGAGTTCTTCTCTTGCACTTGGATGAATAGATGATTGGATCACATTTAAACAAACTTATAACAAGTTAAGTGATCAAAGAAAAAGGTTTAAAAGAAGGGTTTAGATCTGAGAAAAACTATGTGCAAAGAGGTGAGAAAATCTGTGGGAACAGTCCACTATTTATAGGGAATTTTTTTTTCTTTTTGCCGGCCCCCTTAGCTCTTATGTCGGCCCCCTTATCACTAAGGGGTCTGCCCTTATGAGCTAAGGGGGTCGCCATTTTTCAGACGCTCTGATTTTGTCCTTTTCTAGGAAAGGTTTATCTAAGGCAGATTTTTCCATTTTTAGGGTGAAAATTTGAATTCAAATATTTATTTTGAATTAAAACATTTCTTATATTTACAAAAATACTTTGTTTAATTATTTTTGTAAAAACCTTTTGTTACATTTATAAAAATGTAAAGTTCAGGACAAAAATTATTTCTTTGATCATCTAACAAATTTAAAGCTTGTTTATTCATACCTTTAGTGATTTACGTCGGGTGCAAACTTATATTTGTTGTTAAAGAAGAATTGAGACGTCGAGAGATGTTGACATATGAATGCATTGATGATTTGTGATTACAAGTAACTTGAGCACTTTACGTTATGTGTTATAAGTTACATGTTTGTCATCACCAAAATATGAAGAAAATATATAGATTAAATATCGTAATATTTCTACCAAAAGAATGATATATCGACAACAGTAAGACAATCATTGCACTAATAAACAAACCTATGTTTTATCTAATTAAATATGGTTAATACGATTTCCTTACAATAGGCTTGACCGCTTCTCTATCTTCTGATTAGAGTAAACTACACCGTTCGTCCTTGTGGTTTGCGTTGACCGCAACCATTCGTCCCTTGACCGAAAAAGTTGCACCGTCCGTCCTTAAGTGGGAAACGTTTTCCGTCGTTAGTCTCTCACTCTAACGGCCTTCAGTAACGCACGTTAACTGCCCTCATGTGATACCCACGTGAGGGTATTTTGGTCATTTTACAATTGATCTCATCTTCTTCCTTTTACGGTTTTACCATCATGATTATCCACCACCATCTTCTTTCATGATTACCTCCACAACCACATCTATATGTTCTTTTTAAAAGTTTACAAATCACAATCAAACCCTAAACATCCAACCCTCATTTTGGCTATATCTCTAGTTTAGCCAAATTTAGAGTTTATCTTTATTCTTTATAAATCCCTCACCACCACCAATTAGCTCCGGCCACCTTCAACCTCCACTATAACATAAATCACAACCAAAATGAAACTTATCAAATAAAATTTAAATCCCAAAAGGCACCACATATACTCAAAAGTTCTCAGTAGATTGGTTCCAAATATCACAAACCACAAATTAGTGTTTTTGTAACAGTTTTTTTAAAGCTATTGCTTCATCAAGCTATTCAAAATTAAAACCCAAACGACACCTTATATTACTTCATCAAGATTAAATACTTGTTCTAAAGATCAACATACTGAAAATTAATTAACCCAAAATCTTCATCTTAATTATCATCATTAGTATCTACATACCCTCGATTTGTGATCGGTTATAGTCATTTTTGTTGTTGCTCATCGGTCTGGGCAATCACATTCTTTAACAATTTACCAGAAGAAAAAAGAATGGTTTTTTTTGTGGTTGTTGACCTCGAAGAGTACACGACCACCAAAATAAGTTCATCTTCATCGGCGGTATCCACTTTTTTTACCACGCCGAGATCTGGTGGATACTTTGTGTCATTGTGTGATTAAGAGGATATGTATGTTCTTGATGAATTTTGGGTAAAAGGGTAATAAGGCCTCAACATGAGGTTTTCTTGGTTTTGTGATGATGACATGTTAGATAAAATGATATTAGGGTTTGATTACTGGTCATTAGAAAGAAGAAAGAGCAAATGGAAAAAGATCTATGAAATTGTTAAAATGAAGTTATTAGTTTTGGTGGTTGAAAAGATGATGATCTCTTGTGTATGTGGTGTGTTTGGCAAAAAGTTAGGATGTTATTTATTGATTATTTTTATCGTTTTATTGGTTAGTGATTAAAAAAAATATTTATGTTGGACTAGAAAGGAAAAATTTCTGTACCTCGCTCTCAGAATTAAAATGACAATATATTACCCTTGGCTTAGATGACTTAACAAGCGTTTACTGAAAAGTGTTAGGTGAAAGACCACGACGGGAAAAAACGTTTCCCAACTTAAGGCACGGGGCGGTTTTGCAAAACTTTTTCGGTCAAGGGATAATGAATGGTTAGCGGTTCTTTTCCTATTCTCTCTCAATTCTCTCTCTTCTTTCTCTCTCTAGAAATCATCTCTTTTCTAGTTTCTTGGTTCGATTGTTAGTGTGTTATATGAAGTGAAGTGGTATACGAGATCCTACAATCGTGTACATCCGGGACTTAGTTGACTTTGATGTTACCATGTCAACTTCCAGGGGGGAGTAGTGTATACTACTTCACTAAGAATGGTACTTAGTTGACTTTGATGTTACCATGTCAACTTCCAGGGGGAAGTAGTGTATACTACTTCACTAAGAATGGTTTGTGAAGTATTCTGCAAACATGAGAAGAACAGTTGCTGATTTCTCGCATGCACCCCCGAACGAATATTCACCAAGCCCTAATAACAAGAAGCAGTGGTATAGTTGGTGTGGTTTGACTTCTACAAAATTCCGCTGTGCACGTTAATGACAGGTAGAAGATTGTTCAAGCTACATCAAAGTTTCAGAATCTGCTTAAGATAGGGATGTTGGTTTGGGGGGAAGCCGATTCAGAAACTTCGCCAAAAAGGAGTCTATGAAGAAAGCTTTTCAAGACATGCTGCATGGATTGGGGGGAAGTTAATCCAACTCATGCATACTACAATGGTTCAAGAACAAGTAAAGACAATGAAGATCCAAGCTGGAATACAAGTTTTAAGACGAGGAGAACTCAGAAGACAACTTCAGCTATGGAAGCGCTTTGGAAGACTAAATTACGTTGTTATTTTTACCTGTTAGGAACATTGTAAGTAATTCCGTAAGTCCACATATTGGGGGAAGATTGTTAGCCCTAAAATATGGTGACTTATCTGGAATTACATTTATCATTTATAGTCGTGTCGGGTTAGTTTAGCTAGTAAAGCCCGGGACTATAAATACCCCCTCCATACTTCCATGGAGGGGTGAAGCTCACTTTTGTAAAAAGTGTGTGTGTGTTTTCTTCCCTTTTCTCTCTACAACACACACACTCTTCCCATCTTATCTTTTTTCTCTCTACTATAATGAATAAACATCTCTTTCACTTTACCAAGCCTCCGGATCCGTTGCTCGATAGTGAATCTAATTCTAACAATTGGCACCAGAGCATAAGGGAAATCCGTGTTGTTTAATCTACTGATTATGTGGCGAATAAGCTCAAAAATTCGTGGCTTATATTGATGAAAAAAGGCCATAGCTCAAAAAACAATTGGGCTTACTGGAGTGTTAAACTTGTTCTATTCTTGTTCTACATGTCAAACCGATGATATTGGTATCATTCCATGAGATGCACAAGCTACTAGATCGATTTTAAAGCCAAAAAAGGTATGGTTTTTTTTCGTGTTCTAGGCGGCGGTTTGGTCTGATTTTGATGTTGCACAAGAAAATTCATGTTAGTATATGTTTAATCATCTCCTACCAACTTAGTTTTAAGCATACAAAGCTTATTTGCGTGGTCAAATAGCTTAATTGGTTGAAAATTGCTTATTTCGAGATGAATGTTCATGGTGGCGGGTTGATTATTATATTATTTTCTTGGTGGCGGTTTGACAAAAAGTACAGATAAGATCCACATTTTAAGGAAAAAGTAGGTGGCGGTTTGACCAAAGTCAACGGCGGTTTGATTTAAAATAATATTTTATTGACAGCGGTTTGCCTTTCTACACGGCGGTTTGAACAGGTTAAGCGGCGGGTTGATTATTTTATGAGCAAAATGAAATGTTACTCTGCCAAAATTTAAAAATCCACGGCGGGTTGACAATTTTCTAAGTGGCGGTTTGTTAAAGTAGTCGGCGGTTTGCTTATTTAATTATAGGCGGTGGGTTGCTATAATAGCCGGCGGTTTGGTGCAAAACAAGGCGGCGGGTTGCCTAAACTTTGGTGGCGGGTTGGTCACTAACTAGTGGTGAGTTGCCAAAGGAGGCGGGTTGCCACAAAAAAAAACCTAGTTTTGACTACCTAATTTCTCGAAAAAAAATTTGACCTTACCGTGAAGGTCGATCCGCGCATCAGGTGGGCATGTGATCGAATTTGGGAATATTATAATCAAAACAAGAACAACAAACAAACACCACAAACAACCATAACAACATACCACTCAAACAACAACACTTAATCCCACAACGATCCTGAAAAGATTCACTTAAATGACAAAATGGCTAGAGATTCGGATTAGGATGACATGTGATCACGGAGTTGATTTGGTATCCCTTATTTGCGATTAAAGTTGAATTTCACAGAGGCGTCTACTTATTTCATCATTGAGATTTTCTTCTATTTGTTATCGATTGATGACTTGCTTGAACATATACAATTATGATTAACACTTGGATTATCTAGTTTCCAACGGTCAAGGGGTGGTTGGATGAAGACCTGGACAACTATCACTTAAAGGAGTTACATTGTAGTACTCAGTGTCACACGCAGATGTTGATGTGGATAATTTCAAGAGGTGTTGTACTTCTTATACTTTTGATGGAGTATAAGGTACTTTAAGATTCTTCTCTGCACCGTTCTTCAATCAACAATCATGCAAGATTAAGTAACAAATTTGGGGGATTTTACTTCAGTTTCAAGTTTGGTATATCGAGTTAACTTCACCAAGTGATCATGACAATAGCCGACAGAATACGAGGTTGGTAAGTTAGCCAGAGAGTTTAAAGATTGAGATGTAATCAGCACTTCTCACGGGTATGTTTGTGCTAATCCAAGACAACGATACTTCACAGTCTAAGCAAAATCTTTAAAGTTCTTCGATGATTCTTTTGTATATCAAGATTTGTGCTTATGACAAAAACCTCTCGAGTATATGGACGTACACGACAATGATGCTTCCGAGAGTTCGCAACCATCATGGGGGAAAATGTGTACATCTAGGACTTAATTGACTTTGATGTTACCGTGTCAACTTCCAGGGGGAAGTAGTGTAGACTACTTTACTTAGTATGGTTTATGAAGTATTCTGCATACGTGAGAAGAATTGTTGCTGATTTCTCGCATGCACCCCCGAACGAATATTCACCAAGCCCTAATGACAAGAAGCAGGAGTATTTGGTGTGGTTTGACTTCTACAAATTTCCGCTGTGCACGTCAATGACAAGTAGAAGATTGTTCATGCTACATCAAAGTTTCAGAATCTGCTTAAGATAGGGATGTTGGTTTGGGGGGAAGCTGATTCAGAAACTTCGCCAAAAAGGAGTCTATGAAGAAAGCTTTTCAAGACATGCTGCATGAATTGGGGGGAAGTTAATCCAACTCATGCATACTACAATGGTTCCAGAACAAGTAAAGACAATGAAGATCCAAGCTGGAATACAAGTTTCAAGACCAAGAGAACTCACAAGACAACTTCAGCTTTGGAAGCGCTTTGGAAGACTTTATTTAATTGTATTTGTACTTGTTAGGAACATTGTAAGTAATTCCGTATATGTCCACATATTGGGGGAAGATTGTTAGCCTTAAAATATGGTGACAAACACGGAATTACATTAGTTTATTTATAGCGTGACACATAGGGACTAATAATGACAAGCTACGATAATTGTGTGTCACTAGGACTATAAATACTCCCTCCATACTTCCATGGAGGGGTGAAGCTCACTTTTGTAAAAAGTGTGTACGTATGTTTCCTTCCCTTTTCTCTCTACAACACACACACTCTTCCTATCTTATCTTTTTTCTCTCTACTATAATGAATAAACATCTCTTTCACTTTACCAAGCCTCCGGATCCGTTGCTCCATAGTGAATCTAATTCTAACAGGGTGTAACCCTGATGGTGAAAACATGGGCACAAGCAAACCTGATGCAAACAGTTTTACCAAAATGTTAGCTGACATAGATTCTGAATTAGAACATACTCGTGATAGACTCGTGGATAAGTGTAGTCAAGCTAAGTATATGCAAGATGGCATACAGAATGCAACTGTTAGTGGTGGTGTACAAGTTGTGAAATATACATTCATAGAGTTAAATCAAGACTTGTTCCAACCAGACAATGTAGTTGATGCAGAAGACTATACATACTTGTTAGATAAACTACAACAAGGAAATGAAGATGTGGTTTTTGGAAACATTGATCAAGAAAATAATGATGGGGTTTTTGGCAATAAGGATCAAGATGTTGATGAAGAGATGAAATCACATTTATACATGTTTTAATATAAGAAAAACCTAATATTTATGCTTAATTAAATAACTATTTTCCGGTTTTTATTGCAAATATTATGTCTTTTGTTATTTATTTATTAAGGTACCATTCATGTAATTTTGAAGCAATTAAAGTACAAAGATGATGACTACTGAAGATCAGTGAGAAGTTAAAAGAAGCCCAAGATTTAATTACAAGACCCGAATCAAAGAAGACTACAAGAAATATATTCAAATCCCTTTCAGCCCAGAAGAATAGATAAATGAATAAAAAATAGAATTGTTAACACCATTGGAGCATTAGTCCAGTGGTAAGGGCGCTAGCTTTTCTAGCTAAAAGAGCCAGGTTGGAACCCTGTTGGATGCAAATTTTGGTATTTTTCTACACACCCAGATGCTGTTTGGCCAGTCTGCAACTCTCTTTTGAAACTTTTAATTTGTATTAATTTCCAATAATTAGCATTTAAAACATTGTTCCTTCCATTTCTGGCATATATTTTATGTCTTGAACTTTCCCATTCTTACTTTGTTATCTCCATTTCTTTATTACTTATCGTTGGTTAAAAGTGCATGTTTCCAATTCTATTTTCTTATAAATGATTACATAAAACCTTTTTCAAATAATACTAGTAGGGTACCCGCGCGCTGCGGTGGCGGGTACCCTGTAATTAAAACTTTTAGAGTGCAATATTTTTCGATCACATGTTTTTCACTTTAAGTTTGGCGCGAATCTTAAGGAATAACTTTATCGCACACTATTTTATATTAAAATGTCAAGTACATGTGCATTATGATGGAATGACGATACGAAAACAATAGCCAATAATATTACGAGGTTATGATGATTGACAGTGAAAAGTACTTGTTAATCAGTAGTTGTTGTGTAATATTCGTCATGATATTATACGACGTGTAAACATAGAGAATCTTCATACTTTATAAATCACCTGCAAATTTTCGTACTTTAAGATGTATGATTCTTTTCAATCGAACTTTTTAACAAAATAATTAGGATTTTACTAAACTATTACTAAAATACATACATAGATGATAAATGGTTTTTGAATATGCAATTTTCAAAATTTTAAATGTTTATAACCAAACAAAAATTTGGCATAAAACTTACATTAATGAATGCTTTAAATAATTATGTGTAAAATAATATTGTTTATAGCATTAGTCATTTGTACATATTGCATATTAATTTGTATTATTTAAACACTTCATTTTGTCATTTAATGCATGTTGCTTACCAATTGAAACTGAAATATGTAATTGTTAAAGTTTTTGTGTTGTAAAGGCTTGTACAATATGCTTGCAAGTTGTACTACTTGATTTTTTTGTCTTGGACAAGTTTTGTAACCGACGTGCTATATTTAGCTTTTACAATGTGCATATAAATATGTATTACTTAAATAATTAATAGGAGAAAGATACTAATCTCTTTTATATGTAGTATAGATAATCACTTATTTACTCTTTTAAATTACTTCTAGGCAAACTTTATTATAAAAAAGGTTACTTGAATGATGAGGTGTAATTTTAGACACTTTTTCGGGGTCATTTAACCTCTATAATCATGCAATTATGCTCAAAATATGCGCTTAATCATTTCTTTTTGCATTTTTAGCACTTGGATGGCATTTGGAGGAAATACACATGACTTGGGCTCAATTTTGGAAGAAACGGGACAAGATTGCAACTTTACACAACGAAGGCTCGAAGAATTTCTTACAAAATGTAGAGACGATGTCAGGAAAACATGCGACGCCGTCTAGATGATGAAGCAACGGCGTCATGATTTATTGTGATGGCGTCACGTGGTAAAGAAGACCATTCCACTTGCGCGCAAAGTATCAGATATTGTTTTGATCATAACTCCTTCATACCAACTCGGATTTTGACGATTCAATAGCCCACGCGATGGCAGTGAGAAAATCTATAACTAGGTGAAAAATGTCGCCATGTTGGCGTCGGGATTTTTTGTGACGGCGTCGGGATTGCCAACCTAGGGTTTTCCTATAAATATAGCCTCATAACTTCGTTTTTATCAATCTCCCAACCCTAAGTCCGATTCTAAGATTTGGGTATGTGTTTTTCCAGCAACTTAGAGGGTCTTATTCCATTCATAAACATCTTGTAATAATTTAGATTCTTGATTATATCTTTATTATGTCTTCAATTCTTATTGTTGATTGTTCTTATTCAAGTATGCTTGGCTAATTCATCTAGTATTTATTTGGGAATACATGAAACTTGTTATTAGTTGATTAAATCTTGTTGTTTTCTTATTGATGATTATAGATCTTTGATATTCATCATTAAGGCGTGACAAATTCAATGAGTATAATTGATTATAGTTTATAATTCTTTTTTTCTATTGCTTCTTGTTGATGTGTATGCATGTTTAGGCTTTAGAACATTAGCAACTTAATTGTTGTATCGATGCCTATAGCAACATGATTGTGTAGAAAGGATTCCATCGATAATAGTCTTCATACTACCTTACCCATCTATGGATGACCCTTTTTAAGTATTTTAATGCGCGTCTATCTACCTAGGGGCCTTGTAACAGTCTTTATACTACCTTACTTTTGCGTTTCTCTAGCAAGGTATCACGCAGACGGCATTTTCGTGTAATTAGTCATGCTTCTCAGAAATACTTACACATTACATCGCAAGTGTGACAAAGCAATAGGTAGAATTGGATAGCTAGCAAGGAGTAGTGCATCTTAGGTAAATACGCTTCGTTGTATAATTATTTCCTCACTATATTAGATTAAAAGTAAAATTAGTTAAAACAAACCAACCTTCAGAACCGAGATTTACTTGCTTTTATAAAATATAAAAAGACAAAAATAATATTTCTTCAACCCCTAGACCTTAGTGAACATTCGATCCGGCCTTCATAGTACTATTTCCCTAGATAATGATAACAACCCTCGAGTCTTGCCTATACTACACTACAACGGTTAGGTACACTTCATAGGGAGTTGTAAAACTAAAGTGAAGTTTACAACCTCATCATTGAATCTTCTTTTAGTTTTTTTATCTTGACTTTCAACTAGCTTTTCTTTAGCTTTTTGGAGAGCTTATTTTTATAAAGTTGCAAATTTTCACCTCAAATCCATCTTAAAACACATAAAGTTTCGATCTTTAAGAGCTTGGAATAAGATTAATGGATAATTAAGGAGCTTTGGATGATATTAATGGGTTTTATGGAGATTATGGGTTGATTTAAGCTTTTGGAAGAGGTTTATTAGTTTAGGATTCTTAATCATCTTCTCTTTAATCCAATCACGGTGCTCTCAATCCTTTTCCTTTAATCTCTTTATATTCGTTGATTGTCGTGCTTAGTTTAATTAAGTATTCTATGTTTTTAGGTTTATTTAGTATGTTAGAGTAGTTATATATATGCTTGTTTGGTGATTGGTTGGTTTAACATGATAGTTAAAGTGGCGATTTGGAAGATATTAATATAACTTGAGTTGAGATTTTTTATTAGAAGATAATTAAAAGATTAATATCTTAAAAGTGTTTTAATATAAAATTTGTTTTAACTAAAAATAAAAAGTGGAACCATGTACATTTTTGGAACTTTATTCTCTATTTAAGTCAAAAGCTTTTTTAGTGATAAATCAACTTAAACGGATTTTATAAAATAACTTTTCAAAATTGCTTTGTGGTTATTTTACACTCCTTTACAAATTTACCGAGTAAACGAAATCGATGACTAGTAAATGTTGACTTTAGAGTAAAGTATTCAAGGGATCAAATTCTTAGCTCAAATCGCCACTAAAATTACTACTAAGAATCAACCATATCTAAACAAGTATATTCTTTATCATATATTTGTCGTTATCATTAGATTATTTGCCTTAGTTTATTTTTAGATATATTTTCCTGTAGATTCCCTTTAAGTTGGTGTTATAAAATTCTAAAATCTAAAATAAAAGATAACTAAGCATAAAACGAACACTAAAATGCGTTTCTCAAATTCATCATCTCTTAGAACGACATCCGAAGATCAATACTTATCACGATACTTAGGTGTTTTGATTTGTATTCGTATCTTTCCATCCATTTATAAATATTTTTAATTGTGCCGAAATGAACTATATCAAAGAGGTTGCTGAAAGGGAAGAGCATGTTGTAGAGGAGACTCGGGAAGCAGAAGATGTGGATGAAAGTGATAAAAGTGATTTTGATCTTGATGAGATACCTCCAGTTGAGCTAGAAGTGGACATGAATGATTTTTTGCTTTGAGGTTGATGCCCAAATTGACCATCTTACAAGCTTGGATGGTAATATGATGGAGGATTGGGATATGAATGTTATTGACTTTGATGAATTTGGTAATGGTGAAGATTCTGTTGCTGCCAATATTGTGAAAAAAGATAGAAAATGTTGTGTGGAAACTAGAAGAAGGGGGGGTTGAACAGTTTTTATCGTTTTAAAATAAAACTTAGATTTTCAACTTATGTAAACTCAAGAGATAAACACAAGTGTATATGATAGTGATGCAATAAGTAAATAAGTAATCTATGAAGTATGAACAAGTAAAGATAAGAAATATCAAACCGATGACACAATGATTTATAGTGGTTCGGCTACGAAGCTCCTCTTCGCCCTACTCCACTCCCCAAGTACCCAACTTAAGAGTTATCTTCACTATGTCAACAAGCTCCCTTTAGGCGGAGAAAACCATACATGTCGCTTACACTTTTTTCGGTACTAAGCTAAATACCGAGTTCTACTTCGAGATAGAACCAATCTAACATACGATGTATTTTATGGCCTAAATACTAACCTATCATACACATATGATATACACAACACAAGATATAAAAGATGAATGATTATCACAATCGTGATGACACAACTAAACTATTAACACTTGAAGCTTGACGTCTTCGTAAGTGTTCTTCACTAAAGAGTGGAATGAGTTGATCACTTGTAATGGATTATGTAACAAGTATAATGATCAAAGAATATACAAAAGATAAAAGATGTGTGTAAAAATATTTGTCAAGAGTTGTCTTAAAATAAAGACTTAAGGTTGCTATTTATAAGCAACACTTTGAAATTCAAATGCTGGCCTAGACAGTTGTTCGCTGCGACCCACGGATCCACCGTAGCTGGATCCGTCCCGTGTATTTGGTGGATCCATTAGGGGAGCTGAGACAACCTTTGTCATTTTGTGATTAACCCCAAATGTATACAAAATATTGTTTTGTACTTAATAAAACTAGTTTATTAGATTCTTCTAGAACAAAATATTTCTTATCACCGATAAGGAAAGATCTTCTAGATTTGAGAAGATTTAGAAAGATTGTTTCCACTTATGGTTAATCTTATTTTGTCTTACATGATTAATATAACTAGCTTATAATTAATCATGTGTTAACTTAAATCATTTTATTAGAAAAGGTTTATGCAAATGATAATATTTTTCTTTGATCATTAACTATGTTTAATAATGCCATATTCATACCTTAAGTGATTTGTCATCGTCAAGTAAACTTTTAACTAAATAACTTGTTTACGTAAACTTTTACGCAGTATGACATTATATTTGTTATTATCAAAACATGAAGATCATTAAATATAAATATCATTTTTGCGCGAATATTTGTATTAACATGTTGAAACAAATTAGAAAGGAATACAAGGTCAAATATAACATTTAAACGGGTGACTTCTTTGTTTTCTAAGAGTTTACAACAAAGAAGGAAATAATATAGAAGATAAGAATGTTTGTTATAGAGACTAGAAGAGCTATTAAGGTAAAGAACTTTGATAGCAAAAGGGTGAGAGCCCACTGTTACAACCTTGTTGTGGGTTATTGATAATTGCTTAATTATATATTAAATTACCTGGGATTTTGCCAGATAAAAGCCAAGAAATTGCCAAAAGAATAGAAAATTTTGTGCTTTTGTGTCTATTGTGCAGGAAAAGATATAAAGGACAAAAAGAAACAAAATCAGTAAAAAAACCGACAAGAAACGGGAAAAGACAAAGACAAGAGTGAAGAATGAAGGAATCAAAAGCCGGATCAGCCCGATACAACAAGAAAGGCCAAAATAATAAAGCCAAGGACTTAAAGTGACAAGTGTTCAAAGTTTAGAGGCCTATTTGGAGTTTTGAAGATCAAGGACTTAATTTGCATAAGTGAGAAAAGTTGATTATAAAGAGAAAAGGAAGAAAGAAACCACAAGGACCAATGCTGTCATTTTGAAACTTATTTTACACTAAGAAAGAGAACAAGCAACGTAGGGACTGAAAGTGAAAACCTTGCAAACTTTTGAATAGAAAACGCGGCTTAAAACCGCCCCCTGACTAACCTAACAAACTTTCCCGCCTTTTTCCACCACAAACCCAACTTCGTGAAAATCCCTACCCCGCTCTTCTCTACATCATTCAACCTTGAATTAATCTTTCTACACATCATTTCGTCTATGTGGCATCACTTGATTGGTTCTAACACCTCATCACCTCAATCAAACGGCCACAAATGAGTTAAAAATGATCTACGGCTGAGATTAAATGGAAGATTCAAGAAACTCTCACCTCCCCTCTTCCATCCTCTATAAATAGGATGTTTAGAGTTCATTTTTAGTTAGTTAGTTAGTAGTTTTTATTTTTAGTTTGTATTTTTCGTATTTTTAAGCATTTTTCTTTTAAGTTTTTAAAATTCAGCTTTGATCACTTGTACTCTTCTTCTTTTAGCTTGTACTTTACGAATTTGAGAAATATAACTCAGTTTTCAAGTTTCCTAGTGCTTTGATTTCAATTCTAAGCTGTTTTCACTCATTAAGCTCTTAATAAGCTCATTTGAGCTTATTCCTTTTCATAAGCTCAAATTCAGTTAAAAAGTCATTCATTACTAGTTTTGTTTAGTTCAAATCAAATCATGATAATGTGAGTGCATTTGATTCAGTTTTGGAAGCTACAAGGCACAATAAGCTTAAATCAAGCTTATTGAGGTTTAGAGGCTAGGGAGCCACTAGGAACAAGCTTCTTTAAGCCACTCACTCTACTAGAGTGGCTTTAGTGTCTGAGA
>BQNB010017896.1:2655-22387 GCA_026074375.1 Tanacetum coccineum
TCTTGATTATGTAGAGGAATGTTTTAGTTTGGAACTAGTTTGTGATTTCTTGTGAGATCGAGATTATGAAAATATTTAGTTTGAAAATATGGGATCGAGGCTGTTATCAAGGACCGAGTCTGACTGAAACCAACTAAGTCAGATATATATATTATTTGAATTTTCTACCACCTGCTTTACTTGGACTATATAATATACTTTAGTATGCTACACCTGACGTCAACCTATTATGAGTTGACAACTTATTAGTTTTATTTTGTATCTAGAATTTGTTATTATTATATTTATTTAGTTTAGGGTATTATAAAAGTTAACTTAATTAAGTTGTATTTTATGTTCATGTTCTTGATTATATTGTTATTCTTGATAAATTGGTGGAAGGGATTAGGTTAGTATGGTGTTGTTGTTATGATGGTAAAATGATGAAAGTTGATTGAAGGGATTATGTTAGGATTATGAAAATCCATGTAAAAGACTCGGTCACCCCGTGTTATATCTAGCATAGGTTAGCTCGTAGTCTTAGTTTTAATCGTTTAGTTACCGTACGACGTATGGTGTTGGGCCGGGTCTTTACCCACTTGTTAGCCCACTCCATGGCCCATTTAGGGGCACCAAACTCTTGTATAAATGCCCCTTTCCAGCCATGAGAAGGGGTTGGATGTTCATTTTATCACAAACACACACTAAATGATTTTCTCTCTCTAGAACTCCCACTTTCTCTCTCTAGACAATTTGACCAAACACTAATCCTAGGCTTGTGTTATGATATCCAATATACTACATGCATTTATCAAGAGAGGAAGATGGAACATCGGAAACTTTGGATCCCCAAGATTTACTGGGTTCCTTATTGTTAGCAGATATAGATTTAATAATCTTAGGTTTGCTAACAGGAACATTAGTTTTAGATTTCTTAGGTTTCCTTGAGTAAACCAATGTTACTACAGGCTTAGGTGTATAATATTTTAAAGTAGTTGGTTTCCCAAGGGGCACTTCAGTAGTTGTGATAATCCTAGTTAAAGGGTACGCATTTTCTACTATAGTGAAGGTCTGACCAGTAGGTCTCCAATTGTATCTAATTTTTGTGAACACCTTGCTAGTTGGTTTCCAAACTTCTCTCTTTGAACTTTTCTTAACAAATTTAGATTTAACACAAGCATTCACATCATTGATAAAATTAAGAACACACAAATCATGATTATCAGAAAGCATGCAACCATTACACTTAACATATAGAAGTTCAGAATTCCACAACACAATTCTTATTTTTCAAGCTAGATTTAACTGTCCTAGGGTGGGCTTCTACTTTATTCTTCTGAGTACTACTTGGTGTTTGCTGAATCTTATATTTCTTTGTATTGCCCGAAGGCTGTGATCCGCTAGCACTAGTAGACGATTTTACTCCTGTAAAAGACAACATAAGTTTGTTAGAAACTAGGTTTGATGAAGAAGCTGTTTTTGTGTTTGTGTATCCTGAGGATGTGACGAGCTCAGTGAATCTAACTCTTTTGTCCTTGTTCTATGAGGTCACATCCACTAATTTATCACTTGAATTGTTGATGCTAAGGCAGGTTTGTCTGATTATTATAAGCAACTCCTGAATTCGTTTGGTATACTTACAAGCAGAGTCTAAGGAATTATTTAAAGGATTTTGGAATTTTCCTTGTTCAACTACTTCCATAAGAATCGTAGCTTGTTCCTGAGTGTGCCTAAGGTAGTCAAAGTGAGCTATCCTATTGTTCAACAATTTAGGGGCTATTGGTTCCACATCTACTTAAATCATTTATGGAGCAATATTGTGTTTGGTAACAACATTATCAGCTAAATATTTTCCTTTAAGTTTTCTTAATTCATCCTTGAGAGCTGTAATGACTAAATCTTTTTCTTGAAGACTTACATTTAAATCAGAGATTTCTACAGACTTTTGACTAATTTGATTAATTAAAGCATCACATTATTCTTTTGATCGAATACGTGTTGGTTTAATCGAGTCATAAAGTTGCTTATAGGTCTGTTTCAAATGTTCATTCTATGCAATAAGTTTTGACACCCTATGATCCAATTCAATATTTATCGTTTCAATCTCTTCTATGTCCTTCTTGATCTTATCCTCATTCATATTTCCACCTAAAGATTTAATTCTCTCTTTCAACTTCCTTATGACCGTGTCTTTTTCTTGTGACTGAGCTTTCAATTCATTTAATTTAAAGTATTGAACAAAATTTGGAGCACCTTGATTTGAAACGAAATTGTCCCTTTGAAAAATTTCCTGATTAAGTTGAGTATCAACTTCTAAAGAGATGCAATGTTTTTCAAGAGTTGTATAACTTTTGAACAGTTTATCATAAGTCTCTTTTTCAATGAAATCCTTTTTGTTGAGAAGCTCAGTCTCAAGTTTGAGACACTCGTGGTTTGAACAGTTTATCGTAAGTCTCAAGTCTCAAGTTTAACTGTTTTATAAAATAATATTGATAAAGTTAAAAATGTATATAAATATTATATAAGTAATAGTACATTATTTCTTAAAGTTTTTATAGTCCAAACGGACCCGAAAACACTCATAAACCATATTTATAATCTCTAACAGCCGTGGTAAATTTTTCTAAATGCAGAAAATAAAAGTAGTGTATTTAAATCTTTAAAAATTCATAACTTTCTCATTTTAACTCCGTTTTACGCGTTTTTTATGCCTACGGTTTCGTATTTAGAAAATCTATCAAAATATTATATTTATAAAAATTTGTATGTGAATAGTAACAATAAATAGTTATTTATAAAATAACTTTTAAAAACTTAATTATCGATATCTTGTAAAAATCATTTCTCATTCGTTTTAATTCCGATTTTAACGTTCTTTATATGTACGAAATCGTGACGAGATAATCTATCAAAATAAAATGGTCGCAGGTTTTATAAAAATCTGTACCAAAATAGTAACATCAAACTGTTTTTATAAAACTATTTTTATATATTTAATCTTGCGAAAATCGTATCTCCTTCGTTATAATTCCGTTTTGAACGTTCTTTATATCCATGGTTTCCTATTGAAATGATCTATCATAATGAAATATTTATACATTTTTATCAGATTTGAAACAATAACATTTTTTATAAAATTTGTTTTATAAACTTTTAACATAATTAAATTATTATAAGTCCTCTAATTTAACTAATAACACATCTTGTGTATACTTTATATACTCATATTTATGTCAATCAAATTGTATCCAAAAGTCCAAATGAAATGTCCTCACTAACTATTTATTTATAAACTTTATAAATAACTTTTAACCATTAATTTATCAAATAACTTTATAAATTAATTAACATTTGAATAACATCAAATAAAACATGTTCTTGCATCTAACATATTTTAAACATCATTTCATCATAGTTAAATATATATTTGATTTATGAATATGCTTGATCTTATTTTATAACTTTACAAAATAAATCTTAAGTGGTGATTAACAATATAACAATATGTAAATGTGAAAATGAAATGATTAATAAGGATTAGAGATTATAATGGACCTTAAGTGAATGAATAAAGATATAAACCCTAATTCAAAAACCCTAGTTTCACTTCTTCTTGTAAACCCTTGTTTAGTTAACACCCAAGCTTCCAAATCACCTTTATACACCTTATATATTATATCTAAGAACCCTTGTATGATTATAACCTTGCTAGAATCAAAACTATGGAAACCCTAAATAATATTTTTGAGCCGTGAGTTTGCTAGAGAAAACAAGAGAGAAAATTTGATAAATTTGTTAGTTGTAAGTGTGTGTATAAGGCTTGTATTAGGTCCCTTTTATAGTGTAAGTATTATGCAAAACCATGGATCAAGAGTGGTTTGAGTACAAAGGGTACAAGCGCTCTCCTCCTCCCTAGGAGTAAGGGCACAATTTGGAGAGAAAGAGAGGACATGAGATTGGACAATTTATGGAAAAATGGTTTCTAAAGTTTACAAGTTGGGTAATAAAAGGATAAAGTAACTTTAGTGGAGTTTTATGTACTATTTGTTGTGTTTGTTTGCATATAGAACCGGCCTTATTATTTATTAAGTGTAAAATGATTTAATTTTTAGGTATCGGGTATAATAGTGGGTATTTGTTGAAGTATAGATGGGTATTGGTGCTTCTGTGTATGCTTAAATGTATTTTATTGCGAAACGAAAACGTATTACGTAACCGATAAAAATAAAATATGAAAAGTTATAAATTATCCTCGTAATAATTATATAACACTTTCTTGATGTAAATGTTTATTTGTTCGATGTCCGTTTACGTTGAATGTTGATTTTTAGTTTACGCGATTTAACTAAACGATGAAAATTAAAAGCAAACGCGTAAAACCATAAAAATAAATAATGGAAAGTATTGAGTCGTAAAATGACCTGAAATAACAGATTGTTACATATAATCCTTCCCATAGCAGTTCAGCATAATCCACATGCACATTATTGATGAAACAATAGAGCATCTGCAATTTGAAGTGGTGGTTAACCATGACCTATGACTCGAGTAGTTAAGCATCTTGCAAAAATCTTGCACAGTGTCTGCCACAGTTGTGAAGAATGAAATCATCTAGCTTGTGGCAATTGGAAGATCCGTCTGAAGTCAAGAACATTTTAGAAGAATGAAATCATCTAGCCAAACGTAGGAGCATCAACAAATCCAGCATGGTTGTTGTCTCTAGCTTGTGGCAATTGGAAGATCCGTCTGAAGTCAGCTACAGTCATTGTGATATCCTTAGTATCAAGAACCAACTTGAACCTGTACTTTGATCCATCTTCCTTCAATGTATGCAGAATTGATACATGTAGATCCATAGTACTGATGTAAAAGCTGCTATACTGAATCTGAGTGGATGGTTGTTAAGAATGTATGCAAGAATCTTGCTCTCATTAGGGCATTGTGGATTAACCAGATCAAATTTCTTGTTGGCATCCATGAGATCAAACTTTTGTTGGGTGGACACAATTGATGTTGTGGGACATCTCTTTGTTTTTGTGGTTGTGCCATAATGAATTCTGAATGATTGACAACAATGTGTTAGATCAAAAACAATTCTTATGTAACATTTTTGTCTCTTTCCGACCTGTCTATTTTATATATTCTGGCAATTCTTTTTAAACACATTTTTTATATAGACAAATGATTGACACATTTTTGTGTATCCTTTAAATGTTACTTCTTATGTTGGATGTGCACGTTAGGCTTTAGAAAACCAGTGATCTGTCTATAATCGCTGTTGATATGTCTAGGGAAACGTGATTGCGTAGAAAGGATACCAGCGGTAACAGTCTTCATACTACCTTACCCTTATTCTGGTTGATCCCTCTTAGGTTATTTCACATGCATTCAATGGGAATCCTAGGGGCCTGGTAATAGTCTTCATACTACCTTGCCAGTGCGTTGCTCTGGGAGCTTATTGCGTAGGTGGCGTTTTTGTGTAATTTGTCCATACTTTAGGAAATACCTACACAGACCATCACAAGGGCGACAAGGCAACAGATTTAGGAGAAGCAATCTGAGGAGTAGTGTATGATTAGGTAAATACATCTTTCCTTATCATAAAGTTTACACCAGTAGTTTAGATCATAATTCAGTTTAATTAGATAAAACCAAACCACTCTCTCAAACCATTAATTTTACGTGCTTTCTATAAAATACAAAAACACAAAAAGAATCTTCCTTCAACCCTTAGAATTTAGTTAGATTGTGGTTAAACCTTCCCAACCTATTCTCTGAGGGGAACGATAAGCAACCCCGAGTCTTGCCTATACTACACTACAACGATTAGGTACACTGCCTAGGGAGTTGTAAAACTTGCAGCGCAAGAGTTCCCCACGACTCCTGTGCTATACACCCCACTAGCTTTATTCACATTATTCTTCTGATTTTACTTTTTGTGTGTTCTGGCAATTCTTTTTCGAACACACTTTTGATTTGCTTTTTCACATATGGTTTTTATCTCTCTTTCTGTTTAGAAATTCCTCACTAGAAAATCTTTGTGTAATGATACTCTTTTAAGAAGAATTATGAGGATAAACTCTGATTTTGAATAAGACTCTTATTTGAGAAATTCAAGAGTTATCAATCATATTCTTAAAACTTTATTTGTGAAAGAGTACCATCTTGACACAATACAGAAAATGAGATTTCTCTAAAAATCACAAATTTGGTGTTTCTTTCAAAGACTTGTTTTGAATGAATAATATGACTAGAAATCAAAATTCTCTTATACATCAATTGAATGGTCACTAAGAAACTACCACATTCTAAACTTTAGATAACGTTCGAAACCGGATGAAACTTATACCTTGTTAAGGTCAATAAGTATTTACCACAATCAACTCATTCAAAAAACGGTTGAAACCGGACGTAACTTAAACCACTTAAATAATTGTGTATAAAAGAGTTTGATTCAAGCTATATTGATCATTAAATCATTTGCATTTTGATTTTCTTTTTTTGAAATCATTTGAATTGTGATTATGACATTTAAGCCACATGAGATACTGATCCAAACATTCGAGCTTTCTAACAACACATTCAATTATATTCAATGTAATAAACTAACACACACTGATTTCATGGAGCCTAAAATTTTTGCCCAAAAATTATCAAAAGCACATTTTTGATGTTTGATATTGAAATTTGACCTTTTGACTTTTGACTTATCGAAATTTGACCAAATGACATATTAACTTTCGAATTTTGACCATTTGACCTATTGACCATCGAAATTGATCAGTTGACCATTTGTCTGTCAAAATTTGCCATATGTCGAAATTTGACCAGTTATCAAAAAATGATTTTTCTTAACGAAATTAGTCCTATAAGTCATTTAAGCATGTTAATCCACACAACAATCATTCGTAACTTGTTACAAACGTCCTTAAATGATCCTAATCAATTTTCGATCATGTCAAAATTTACAAAATTTATCGAATTTTAATTCTCATGTCGAAAATGATAAGATATGATCATTAGATGATTTCTACAACAATTAACCACACACAAACATCATAATAATCATCAACGAACACAATTCATTCATCAATTTCAAAAAACCCTAATTTTGAGAAACCCTAGATTTATCAAAATTAATTTCGATGTCAAGAACACACACAAATCTCAATAAGAAACTTAAAATCGATGTTATTCTTACGTTTATAAGAAGGGTTTGTCTGCAATCATTTTAGAAACCGAGTTTGTACTCAATCAAAATTTGCAAACCCTTGCTTATCAAAATTGCGTTTAAGAAATAAAAAGGAAAATGAAATTAAATTTTCCAATTTATAGTAATCGAAATTTAGGGTTTGACCCATATTTGACCGGGTTTGGGTTTTTGGTTTTGTCAACTTTGGTCCTTGGACTGGCTTATCGAAAATTCAGTTTCAAAAGATGGCACTTTTGGTCCTTTAACTTCTCGGTATCCTTTTAAACCAACATTTTCACAAACTCCCCCTCGGAGTGTGATCCCTTTGCATGGATAGTCCTCAAAAGTGAATTTTTATCTTTTTGAAAGTCTAGTGAATCACAAAAATTTATAACTCTCCCTCGAATAAATACCCATTTTAATAATAAATCACTAGTTTTGTTTAATAGATTTATTCGAGAGATCACTGTTTTAAATACTAGTGACTTTTAAAAGATGAAGTATAATAATATACGTGATCGGAATAACTACAAAACACATGTTTAATGGTGACAAGTGACAACACACATTTTTATCAAAATAATTCCCCCTTAGATTTATTCGAGAGATCACTGTTTTAAATACTAGTGACTTTTAAAAGATGAAGTATAATAATATACGTGATCGGAATAACTACAAAACACATGTTTAATGGTGACAAGTGACAACACACATTTTTATCAAAATAATTCCCCCTTAGATCATGATCCCGTATAAACAATCAACGAGTTTTTGAGAAAAATCGAATCATGAATATGATTTAAATGAGAAGACATGTGTTTGTGTTTAAATTATGTTTTTATATTTTTACATTTTTTATATTTGTATTTGATTTTGAAATTTTTTTCAAATTGGAAAAACAATATTTTTGTTGTTTTATATTTTTTGATTTTTATTTTCTTTTTGAAAAATTTATTTACATGTTTTGATGTATGACTTTTTCAAAAAGATAACTTTACCAGACTTTCCAACTGTGTTGGAATCATACATCTCTTACCAATGCGATAAACTAAGTACTGAAAGCGTTCCTTTGAAAGAGCTTTAGTAAATAGATCAGCAAGTTGGTATTCTGTCCCGACAAAGTATGATTCCACCATACCCTTTTCAACGTGTTCTTTAATAAAATGGTACCGGATGTCAATGTGCTTAGTACGCGAGTGTTGAACCGGATTGCAAGAGATAGCAATAGTGCTCTTTGAATCGCAATACATCAATATTTTGTTTAATTTGTATCCATAATCCAAAAGCTGTGTCCTTATCCAGATGACTTGTGCACAACAAGCGGATAATGATACATACTCAGCTTCAGCAGTAGACATCGCCGTACAATCTTGCTTTTTAGAACTCCAGTTCACCAGCTTTTCACCTAAGAATTGTAATCCTCCTGATGTGCTTTTACAATCATCATGACAACCTACATGGTTTGCATCTGAATATGCAATTAGTTCAAATCCGGAATCCTTCGGATACCACAGACCCATGTTATAGGACTGTTGCATGTACCAAAATATCTGCTTAACCTCTTTGAGGTGTTTGACCGTAGGTCGTGCCTGATAACATGCACAGACAAAGGTGGCAAAAACAATATCTGGTCTACTGGCTGTTAGATACATGAGCCCTCCGATCATACTATGATATTTCGTCTGATCGGTAGGAGTGCCTTATAAATCAGCATCCAGTCTGGCAGTAGCCATAAGTGTGCACATATTCACATTTATTCATCCCATGTTTCTTTAAAAGATCAATAGCATATTATGCCTGACTTATGAATATGCCACGGGGTGATTGATGAACTTGGAGTCCTAGAAAGAACTTTAGTTCACCCATCATCGACATCTCAAAGTTGTTTTTCATAAGACTTGCAAATCTTTTAGAAAAATTTGGATTAGTGGATCCAAAAATGATGTCGTCTACTATAACAACCCGTAATTTTCATCAATGTAAATATCCATCTATTAAGTTAGATTCAATGTACAATCTATCTGTTATATATGAACCACCTTTTTACGGGAAAATTTTTCGCTTTATTACATTACTTGCATAACTAAAGTTAACGAGCTCACACAACCTACTTATTACAACGTTATATCAAAACAGGCTTTAAACGTTAAACGTTTGTATCAAAACCCTAACTATATGTAATGTATACATATAAAATCAATGTACAAGCAATCAAAGCATATGTACAAGTAATATAACATCTCCTTTGAAATATAAACTCCCTCCAAGTCAATGTACAAGTCCTTAAAAGCACAATGTATAAGTCATTAAGCATGACATCCAAAATAGCCGTTTTACCACCGTTTACATTCTAGTTTCTTTACCACTACTTTTGTACAAGCTACTACACTCAATATGTGACATGTAAACCCTAATTACTCTACTTATAAGCCCTCATACATATTTTAAAAACCTTAAAACCTAAAACGAAACCCTAAACCCTAATTTGACCTTAAACCTAAAGTTAAGCCCTAAAACTTAAAACCAAACCCTAACCACTAATCCCAAACACTAAAATATAATCCTAACACTAATCCTAAGTTTTAATCTACCTAAAAACTAAAACCTAGCTCAAAGAAAAACCTTAAAAAACCTAAACAAACCCTAGTTCTACTCGATTACCTTTTTCCCTCCAAAATGACCCATTTTAAACCTAAGCAAGCACCCTAACACCTCAAGCACCTCAATGACTCACCTACTTCAGCTCCTAAGTAGCTTACAAGCACCTCTAATCCATAACTTGGCCACGAAGTTGGCCACATCATCCCTTTTCCTCCTTTCTTAGCCGCGGCACCACAAGAGCAAAACAACACCTCAAACCTAGTCCTAGCTTTGCTAACTCATCCCATAGCTCTTCCACATCACCTTGTAGCTTCCATGAATCATATAATCTAGCTCCAAGCCTTAACCACCAATTTTTCTTGGCCTCCAAGGTGGTTCGCACCTATATGAAGGGGTAAAACCCTTTCATTTCAACTCACACCTCAATTCTTTCTTTCTAACCATAAATGGAGTCCAAGGTCTGATCAAGAACATCAAGAGAAGTCCTAAGAAGTCCCAAGAGTAGAATACAAGTGAAGAAACCAAGTCTTGAAGCCCTGGAGTTGTTATTCTAGGCGTACAAAGCTAAAAGTCCCCATTTCTACCCGTTTCCAAGCTATAAGCTCAAAATCAGGTTCCATAAGCTCCATTTCTGTTTCCATGCTCTTATAATGTTCATATGATCATGCTTAAACCATTGTTAAAAGCTTTGAACTCAAAAACATATGTGTTTTTCCTTTTTGATCCAAACCGAGCTCATGAAACCCTAATTTCATGTTTTTGCTTAATCTATAAGCTAAACTTGTAAACTAATGTCATAATATATCCTAATAAGCTTATCTAACAATATTATAAGTATTTTACTAAGTCTTAAAAAGCTTGAATCATAAAACTCACGCGTTTTCATTTTAAAACCCTAATTTGACCCGTTTTGATTTCTAGCTTAATAAATCGTTATTTTAAACTTTCATTACGTTAAACCTTAATATTTTAGCTTATATTACTAATCTATAACCTTCAAATTGATTTTCATATTGAAAAATATCATTATTATGGATTTTGGACTAAAAACGATACGATTTTCATGCATAGGGGTATATATCGTAACTTTCTGAAACTTATAACAAAAGGGACTGAAATATCATTTTATTAAAGTTATAACTATAAGGACTTGTTTGCCAAGTTTCAAAGTTAAAGGTTTAAAATATATATGCTTTTTATATAAAGGACTAAACTTGTAAAAGTTTATAAGCCAAGGGTATATTTTGCCATTTTTCCAAACTTATAATTATAAAATACAAAAATATTTTATATTAATTATAAAAATATATAAAAAAATATTATAAAACCTGATTTTATTAAAACCCGATACATTTATCGTTATTAATCAACGATCGACGCTTTATAAATCAAAAACGTTATATACTAAACGTAATTTATCATCAACTAGCTTTTGAAAGAACTTATAATATTATCGTATCATAATACTAGGGAATTTCATGTGAGGGGTTCCATTTGGGTATTTGTTTTGACGAGTTTGCTGGGTTTACGATTTAAAGTGCCTTGGCTCCTCAAACAATACTGCGTGGCCTCTGGATTATGATAGCTCGAACGGTGATACAATACTCCATAAGTTACTGAATCAAAGATATACGTTATACTTTATAAAGTTTTGAAACATAAACAATCAAACTAAGACTTGACATATTACCTCAGGTTGCGTGTGACGAAGTCGTTACTTTCATTTCATATACCTTTGCTATCAATCAGATTCCCCTATACTCTTAAGGTGAGTTCATAGCCTCGCATTTCAATATTTCAAATATTTTATAAACCCGCGAGGGGAATACATGCTATAAACCATAAATGAAAATATTTTCTGTATGCTATCTTGATTTATTATTGCCTAAGTAACTACTTTTGCCTTTAAGTCCCCAGTATCATGAACCGTTAACTACTCTACGGAGTGAGCGCGAATGTTGTGAATAGATCTATTTGGGCTGGACTCCCCGTTGGTGTACCCATGATATCGGTAACCAATTGCACATCATTAGAATATAACTACGGGTGTTTTGGCAAAGGCACCCGTTGGGGCTATAACGTGTGATTATTATATATCCCAAGGATTCGGATTTATTAGCTAATGGCAATAATATTGTTTTACAAATAACGGGTTTATAACAACATAACCCAATATCAAATTTGCATTCAAACTATTTAACTTAAACCTATGAATTCACTCAACCTTTGTGTTGACTTTTTAGCATGTTTATCTCAGGTAATTGCGCAACTTATGGCACGGAGTGGCGTGGACTTGAAGATGGCAAAATTGTTATCATTCAAACTTTATGTTTTAGATTTTGGGACCTCTCTTTTGTAAAAACTCTGATGAATAAATGAATGATAACTAAATTTTTTCAAAAACGTCTCTTTTTGATTCATTTTCTATGATTATGACTATTGTACCTTGAAGTAATACCCCAGATTAGCTTTCGCTGCTATATGTAAAAATGGGGGTGTTACATATTGGTATCAAGAGCCAGGTTATAGAGAACAAGGTTAAAACCTTAACTATAACTACTTTTCTTTTTCCATCCAAGAAAGTCCTCCGTGCCGCTATATCTTCTGAAATGGTATCTAAAAGACATAACTATTATATTATTAAAAAAATAACTTATGTTATTTACCGCTAGGTTGTTAAACAGAACGATGTCTTCTACCAACCATCCTACTTCAAATATGGAGGATGCCTTTTCCTCAAACTTCCCAAACTATCTTCCGGCTTCTCCGGATTATGTCCCAGCTTCACCGGGAAAAACTTACTCTAGCTCTTCCAACTTATTTGGAATAGTCCCACTAGCTTCACCAACTCTTTCATTATTTCATGATGATCCCTACATGAAAGTTTTGCAAGCCTTTTATACTAAAAAATCACCTATCCTGCCTCTAACTATCATACTTCCATCTTTAATACCTAATCCTCAAGAATTCTTTCTTCCGAAAGAATTTCTGTCACCTAAGAAACGAGGCCGATCATCTTCTTCTACTTCTTCCCTACCTCAAGTCTTTGAGATAGGCGAAAGCTCTTAAAAGACAAGTATAGAGCGTCATGAGGAACAAATCGAAGAAATTCTAAATCATTTAGGAGAACTCTCTCTCAATCGTATTGAGTATATAGACGATAAAGTCAAAGGTCTCGGAAAAGGGCGAGTAATCATCCAACAAGATTTCTATATTTTGGAAGCTGAACTTCAACAAGCACGTGCCCAAATTACCAAACTCTAGAGGAAACAAATGGGAAGTAACCATAAGATTTCTCTAGCCCGCTTCAGGATTACTGAACTAGGAGACATTATCAATGACATGCAGATTCGTCACCAAGTAGATGTGGAAAATATCCAAGACCCCATCGACGAACTCAAGAACCGTATGGAATAACCACCCAACTACTAGCTTAGATACTAGTATTAGCTTTTAACCTAGCCACAAGATGCGTGGTATAAATAAAAACACTTGTCAAATCTTGACTATGTATAGTACCAAGGCAAGTTGTTCTTAATACAAAGGCAATCCCGTTATATACCTTGTTGTTTCATAATACCGATCCATTTATCATCACCATTCATCATCATCATTCATTACCATCATTCATCATCATCATATGCATCATTTTCATCTTCATCACCCTCATAGCAATGCTTATTCTTGAACTTTAAGCATTTTAAAGAAAAATAAGCATTACTCTTTAAACATTTTTTAGACTTATGATATCATTCTTATTACGTGTTGTATTTTGTTGATAGAATGCCTCCCAAAAAGACATCAACATCTGAAGCACCGGCCATGACAATGCAGATTCGTCACCAAGTAGATGTGGAAAATCTCTAAGACTCCATCAACGAACTCAAGAACTGTATAGAATAACCACCCAACTACTAGATTAGATACTAATTATAGCTTTTGACACACACAGCCATGGGATTGTGGTATAAATAAAGAACACTTGTCAAAATCTGACTATAGTAAGTAACAAGCGGCAAGTTGTTTCTTAATTACAAAGGCAATCCAGTTATATTACCTTGTATGTTTCAATAATACCGCTTTATTCATCTTATCTCAGTCTTCATCATTCACCCCTACATCAGATGACCGTCATTTTCATCTTATCTTCATCACCCTGCAATAATCAAAATGCTTCTTACTTGCACTTTTAAGCATGTTTAAAGAAAAATAACATTACTCTTTTAAACATTCTTTTAGACTTGTAGTTATCAATTCTTATTACGTGTTGTAATTTTGAGAGTGATAAATGGCCTCCCAAAAGACATCAACCATCTTAAGCCTGGCCAGACTCAAGCTGCCATTAGGAAACTGAGTTTGCTGACATGTCACTGACAGCGCTTAAAAAGCACAAGCTGTAACAATGGCAAATATAAGTAATCCAACAGAACACCGGTTCCTACTGGAACTCCTGAGTAGTAAAAACACAAAACTATAAAGAGTTTCATCAATCCTTTATACCTTTCTACTTCAATGGTACGATTGAAGGAGCATTCTGCCATTATCCGCTGGTTTGAAACGAACCGAATCAGTATTCTCTCGGTAAGCAGATGCTGCTAAAAGAAAACAAAGTAACATTGCTCACTTGGTAATACCTAAAACTGACTAGCGCACGATGCCTAGTCACGGTGGAATGGCATATGCCCACCTATGGGAGTAGAGCAAGCCCATCAAATCACACCTGGGACTGAGTAAAAAGGAGTTTGACAAACAAGTATTGCCTCCACAAGGACTGTAAATTAGAAAAATGGAAGGAAGGAACTTTACAAGTCTGACTGTAAAGGCGGGAAATGATCATAAACCATACGTTAGAATTCCAAGAATTAACAGTCCTATAGCCCGAACATGATTGCCAAACACCTAGAAACTCTGGAAGCTTTCATCGGGGACTACCTCGAAGAAATTGAATGAATGTTAACAACTGCCGCTAAACCTCAAAACTTTAGATGAATCCATGAACATAGCCCAAAGCTAATGGATCCAAGTAACCAAGCCATACACTCCAGTGCAGAGTATCAAGTGACCACAAACAAGTTTGACGACAAAAGAACTTTCAACAACATCAAACATGACAACTCTCTGACACCTCAGCGCAACAACAACATCAACTACCGTAACACCAACACCAACCATCCTACAATAATCACCAACCAGCAACCAAACTAAGGTAAGAAAGCTGTTTAGAGCATCTATGCTTACTCCATCTGAAACAATAGTCAATGGCCAGGACCCTCCCATTATTACAGAAATGCAATCTCCATCACACCGAGACCTTTGTACGGTAAGTATGTAATACTTGCAACAAGTGGGCCTGATTGAACCAAGAACTAGCCAAAACAAGAATCCCTCCACTGGAAGTAATCAACTACCAGTGACTTTGTTTGTCATGCCTGTGAGAAAAAAGAGACATTATACAAATCAGTGCCGTAAATTAATACACAACAGCAATGCTCAAGGAAGAGCTACCTGCTAGGATAAGAATGGATCATCAAGACCCGTAAGTAGTTACGGGTATGTTTCTTTCTAAATCAACATTAGCTAATGTATTTGTTTGACACTCTGGAGCTGATGGAATCTTCATACCATGTATCACTTGCCTCTATTGCTAAATCTATTTCCATCTATTACAATAGATTACCTTTTAATGCTAACAAAAAATGGCTGACGAAAACTTAGTAAAGCAACAAACAGATAGAAACACCCCGTTTATCAAAAGTGCTGAACTCTAACTTTATTAAATTACAACCTTACGTCACTCAAAATCGTATCTCATGCCAATTTAAACTATCAGCGTAGTACGACGATGTCATTCGGGTATGGACTGGTTGTCTCCAGTATCAAGCCAAAAATTCACTGTGAAATAGAAAGTCGTTCACATTCCATATCCAAACGGTGGAAACACACACACACACACACCACATCGAGGTGACAAAGTATAACTCAGACCACACAATCTCATATCCTGTATAAAAACCAGAAAGGTATAAATTTTCCCTCGAGGTTTTCAAAGTTTTCATGAATCCAGGTAAGGAAAAGAAACAACGACGAGAAAAGACTAGAAGAATAACACACCCGTAGTCAAAATTTCCAGATGTTTTCCTGAGATCTACCTGGCCTTCCCCCGTTCACCAAGTAGAAGTTCCAAATCGACTTAAATTCATCGAGCCCAGCCGCACATAGCCCGAACACCTTATAGATTGTGCTCCTTCAGAAATGCAGGAAGTTATCTAACCAACTGTCAAGAAACTAACAGACCCCTAAGGTGTTATCATCCCAATTACAAATCACGCCTTGGGAGGAGCTCTATCTTATTTTGTTAAAAAAGAAAGACAGAATATTTTAGAATGTGCATCAAAAGCTGCTTACAAGCACCTCAAATCAATACTTGGTCCCCAAGTTGCTTTGTCACCTCCTTTCTCCTCCTTTTTTAGCCGCGACACCACAAGAGCAAAACAACACCTCAAACCTAGTCCTAGCTTTGCTAACTCATCCCATAGCTCTTCCACATCACCTTGTAGCTTCCATGAATCATATACTCCAGCTCCAAGCCTTAACCACTAAGTTTTCTTGGCCTCCAAGGTGGTTCGCACCTATATAAAGGGGTAAAACCCTTTCATTTCAACTCACACCTCAATTCTTTCTTTCTAACCATCAATGGAGTCCAAGGTCTGATCAAGAACATCAAGAGAAGTCCTAAGAAGTCCCAAGAGCAGAATACAAGTGAAGAAAAAAAGTCTTGAAGCCCCAGAGTTGTTATTATAGGCGTACGAAGTAAAACATCCCCATTTCGACCCATTTCAAAGCTATAAGCTCAAAATCAGGTTCCATAAGCTCACATTCTATTTCAATACTCTTATAATGTTCATATGATCATGCTTAAACCATTGTTAAAAGCTTTGAACTCAAAAACCCATGCGTTTTCCCTTTTTGATCCAAACCGAGCTCATGAAACCCTAATTTCATGTTTTTGTTTAATCTATAAGCTAAACTTGTAAGATGTTGTTATAATCTATCCTAATAAGCTTATTTAACAATATTATAAGTATTGTACTAAGTCTTAAAATCTTGAAGCTTAAAACCCACGCATTTTCATTTAAAAACCCTAAAACGACCCGTTTTGATTTCTAGCTTAACGGATCCTTTTTCTAAACGTTTGTTACGTTAAAACTTCTTATTTTAGTTTATATTAATAAGCTATAACCTACAAATATCATTTGGAGTCTTAAAATAAACTTGCATGGCATTTTGGACTTGTTTTGCAAAAGTATTTCATGCAAGGGGTATATATCGTAACTTTCTGAAACTTATAACTAAAGGGACTGAAAATGTCATTTTATTAAAGTTATAACTATAAGGACTTGTTTTGCCAAGTTTCAAAGTTAAAGGTTTAAATTAGATATACTTTTTATATAAAGGACTAAACCTGTAAAAGTTTATAATCCAATGGTATATTTTGCCAATTTTGCAAACTATTAAAATATTATATTTTTATATTAATTATAAAAATATATAAAAAATATTATAAAACTTGATTTTGTTAAAACCCGGTACATTTATCGTTATTAATCAACGATCGGCTTTATAAATCAAATACGTTTTATACTAAACGTAATTTATCATCAACTAGCTTTTGAAAGAACTTATAATCTTATCGTATCACAATACTAGAGAATTTCATGTGAGGGGTTTCATTTGGTTATTTGTTTTGACGAGTTTGCTAGGTTTACGATTTAAAGTGCCCTGGCTCCTCAAACAATACTGCGTGACCTCTGGATTATGATAGCCCGAACGGTGATACAATACTCCACAAGTTACTGAATCAAAGATATACGCTATACTTTATAAAGTTTTGAAACATAAACAATCAAACTAAGACTTGACATATTACCCCAGGTTACGTGTGACGAAGCCGTTACTTTCATCTCATATACCTTTGCTATCAATCAGATTTCCCTATACTGTTAAGGTGAGTTTATAGCCTCACTGTAACACCCCGCTTCGATAGAGAGACAAGAGTTACGTTATGGTGTCATATCATAACATATAAACGCAAGCGGAAGACTTTAATAATTAAAATACCAAGTCATAAAATGAAATGACTTCCAACAGTATTAAATTCCAAACAAAAGGGGTCTAAATGAAATATCTTCAAATAACAAGGATTTAAAAACATTATTCCAAACTGAAAGGGTTCATCAAGGGTAGGTCTTCTAACTCTTCCTACTCACATCACTCACTTCCCAGCTTCCCGCTTAAAACCTGCCGCAGGAAAAGAAAACGCAGCTGAGCTAACACTTAGTGAACAGATATAATATATAACAAAAGAAAATGAAACAAACGGATAACAAACGGATCACGAGAACCTGCCAAACAACTGTCATATGAATATAGTGCAATGAATAGGAATCAAGAATGATCAAAGGAAAAGATTACAGAACAAACACATAAATGCACACGAGCTCAAACAAATGTCTAAACATGATACATGAATAGACCTAAACAAATATCTTCAAATAGTCACATGCTCCCAAATGTACACAGGTAGGCTACTCCTGATGTACCAAATATGGATAGGTGTAATTGCACACACCACCCATTACACCTAAACAAAACAAAACGACGTACCTAGGATGCATCCATACGCTCCTTGTAAAACAAAGTCATATCCAGATACACAAGCACTAATGGTGAGTGTACAATCAAATCATAATAACTGCACATACAAAAGGGAACGCCGTGGACTAATCACACCGCCACAGATAGTGTCATGCCATTGGTGCATCAATGATATGGTCATGGTACCTCCATGACTAGTTACAGATAGCTCAGGCAAAGAGATAGGCAAAAGATAACAATGATCAAGTTTTCAAATATTCCAAATATAGAACGAATCTTGAAGTATATTCCAAACAAGAACCAATAGATTCATACAATCGAATATCGAATCAAACGGATTGTCAACATCAAACGAGTCATGATTACGGATAGCAAATCAAAGGAATATCAAACAAATATCGAATAAATCAAGTAGCCAAACATATGAGAATGAAGTATCCTTACTAAAAGGACGAAATATCTATACCTTAACGAATGCGCAACGGAAAGAGACAAACACAAATGAAAGGAATTCACAAAATTGTCGTCGGATCTACAAATCCATGATTACATAAATTACTTGACTCATTTTAAAAGCTACTACTCAAACATACCAAAAATAGAAGTTTTACTTTGCTTAATTAGGGTTTTCCTAAAATTCTAAATTTTACTACTTATTTTAGGTAAGTTTCCTTACCTAAAAACCCAACCAAATCACTCTCTAAAATTAGATCAAAAATCACAGGTGTTCCTTAATATGTCTAATGTGTCCAAAATTAAGGGTTTGATTTATTTCCAAATTTAGATGACCCTATGACCTTTGTTACCCAAAATAGTCCCGAAATCAGCCTGGCAGAAACTTATGAAAAGTTGACACGAAGTTACCCTACTTAGACATCTTAAAAAATTAGGGAAGTAGCTAATATCATGTATTTTTACCAGTTCGAAAATTAGCCTTTAACTCCTTACGGTTTTCGAATTAAAAATCAAATACTACAAGTGAAACTTTCGGATTTAATTTCCAGAATTGACACTTAATATTGTAACACCCAAAAACCATACTTCCCGACCTTGAAAAATTACAAACTCAATTGGTTCAGAAACTAGACTCACTGAATTTAATCATAGGCACAAGAATCATCTTAAAATCAATTTTCATGAGTGAGATATGACCCGATGAACATGACCTAAAATTCTGCCCACAATTTTAATCAAGAAAACACTAATTATCCTTATTAATTCATATTCTAGGGGTTCTAATCTTCTTGTTTTTATTACTAACACCTTCAATGAACATGTTAGGGTTCCATAACATCTAATTAAACC
>BQNB010017896.1:35757-58817 GCA_026074375.1 Tanacetum coccineum
ATTTCAACATAAAAATGAAAATTATAATTAATACTCGAGAATAAAATAACGACCTGAAATTGACGGATTGTCACACTAATGCAGAGAATAAAGGTTATTGCATACGCTTCTAGGAAACTGAAAATTCACGAGAAGAACTACACCACTCATGATCTGGAGTTAGGAGCGGTAGTGTTCGCCCTGAAGATCTGGAGACACTATTTATATGGCACGAAGTGTGTAGTATTCACCGACCACAAGAGTCTACAACACATCTTAGACCAAAAAGACCTCAATATGAGGCAACGCCGATGGATAGAACTCCTAAGTGATTAAGATTGTGAAATTCGTTATTACCCGGGCAAGGCAAATGTCGTAGCGGATGCTTTGAGTCAAAAGGAAAGAATCGAACCATTGCAAGTAAGAGCATTGGTTATGACCATTGGCTTGGACCTTCCGTCACGAATCCTTGAGGCGCAGAAAGAAGCAGTTAAGGTTGAAAACCTTGAAGCCGAAGATATCAGTGGCATGCTAAAGAAGTTAGAAGCCCGCGCTGATGGAACATTATGCTTGGATAATAGGAGTTGGTTACCATGTTACGGTGACACGAGATCTTTGATTATGCACGAATCGCTTAAGTTAAAGTATTTTATACATCCAGGATCCGACAAGATGTACCATGACCTGAAGATGTTATATTGGTGGCCAAACATGAAGGCTGACATCGCCACATACGTCAGCAAATGCCTGACTTGTGCCAAGGTCAAGGCTGAACATCAGAGGCCCTCTGGTTTATTGGTCCAGCCTGATATACCAGAATGGAAATGGGAAAAGATAACAATGGATTTCATCACCAAGCTACCTAAAACGGCAGCAAGATTCGACTCGATCTGGGTCATTGTTGATTGTCTTACCAAGTCTGCTCACTTTCTGCCAATGAGGGAGACGGATTCGATAGAAAAATTGACCAGGCTATACATGAAGGAGATAGTAGCAAGACATGGAATATCGGTGTCAATCATCTTCGATTGCGATAGTCATTTCACCTCAAGGGTTTGGCAATCCTTACATAAGGCATTAGGTACGCAGTTGAACCTGAGTACTGCTTATCATCCTCAGACCGATGGTCAGAGTGAGAGAACCATTCAAACATTAGAGGACATGCTAAGAGCTTACGTGATTGACTTCGGGAATGGTTAGGATAGACATTTACCCTTAGTAGAATTCTCGTACAATAATAGTTATCACACGAGCATTAAATCTGCACCGTTTGAAGCGTTTTACGGTAGGAAGTGTTGTTCGCCTGTTTGTTGGGCTGAAGTTGGAGAAGCACAACTCACTGGACCAGAGATTATTCACGAGACTACGGAAAAGATTTTCAAGATTAGGGATCACATGCAAGCTGCACGTGATCGACAAAAGAGCTATGCTAACAAGAGGCGTATGCCCCTTAAATTTAAAGTTGGAGATAAGGTTATGCTCAAGGTCGCGCCCTGGAAGGGAGTAATGCAATTTGGGAAACGTGGAAAGTTAAACCCTCGTTATATTGGACCCTTTCGAATCATAGAATGGATTGGTCCAGTAGCTTACCATTTGGAATTACCTCAAGAACTTAGTCGAGTACACAATGTGTTTCACGTTTGTAACCTAAAGAAATGTTTGTCCGATGACACTCTCGTTATACCCCTGGATGAAATTCAACTCGACGATAAACTCAACTTCGTCGAAGAACCCGTAGAGATTATGGACCGTGAGGTCAAGCAACTCAAGCGGAGCCGTATACCTATCGTTAAAGTTCGTTGGAACGCGCAAAGAGGTCCAGAGTACACGTGGGAACGCGAGGACCAATTCAAGAGCAAGTACCCTCACTTGTTTGAAAATCCACCAGCTCCTGCAACGTCTTGATTTCGTGGGCGAAATCTTCTAACCTGGGGAGGCTGTGACACCTCGTAAGAAAAATTAGATTCTCTTTTTGTTAAGTAAAAGCCATGTACTGCAAGTTTGCAAATTTACCGTTAATTTCAACAAGGAGTCATTTTATGATCGTCAATGCATTACTTTTGTCATGGAAAGTTTAATTTACACACGAATATCACCATTATTACTCTGTGTCTAAAAGGATAATTTAGAACGCGTGACGATAAAAACCATACTTATTTCACTTTTGTGAAACGAGGCTATTTACTTGTAGCACTTCATAAATCCGCATACATACAAATTAATAAACATGACAACTATAATTGAATTCAACAAAGATAAAATAAATTATATATATATTCGCATGAAAACCAATATCAGATATATATACATATGAATGTATATAAACCAATATACAATAATAATGAGACATCCATCATCACAAATCCTTACACACTACCCTACCCATTTTCTTCTTTGAATATCTCCATCACATGATACGTCTTATAAACCTGATACACTTTCAAATGGGAGAAACAAGATATAGTAGAGATTCCTTAATAGTATTAGAAAAAGAGGCAATGATGATAACAGTATTAGAAAACTACACTATGGTTCAATAGTAGTATAGGGTCATTCTACATGCAACATTTCAGTAACCAATCAAGGACTTCGAGTATAAATCAGGAACCATGCACGAGCTATTCTATCACAACTAAATATTGAAAAAAAAACAAGGGTTAAACATACAATTTGAGTAAGGATTTTTGTTGAGTGCAAGAGCTAAGTGGGTGTCAGCTTTAGGAGAAGTAGCACCAAATTCGACCTCCTCTCTCATCTTTATCTTTTCGTACCGTCATTCGACAAAGCTTGGACCTCCGTAAGTCATCTTGTATCACCATATTTATCATGCACATAACTTCATTTTGTAGCAACACATACATGCAGTTACGAACTCATTCATGGTCCCCCTTGGAGCACACGCATGTCAAACTCTTGTCATGCTACACATGAAATATGATACGTAAACATTCGACCTACCATGAACTAGTATCAAACATATCAAAATTTAAAAGCTATACAACAACTCTGACTAGCAAAACTTGACACTTATACTCGGTTTGAAACATTGGTAATAGGGACGAGTAAGACTAAGGTATACATGTTAAATGCTTGTATTGTGACCAAGACCAAGCCCTACCGTGCCCACCAACGTGACAGGTGATGAGGGGCCACTGCCTTAACAAGGTTCTGCCTCGTCGTTGGCTACTCCATAGCAAGAAAATTGGGTGCCCCACGAATAGCAAACCACCCCAAGCCTTTTCGAATTTGTGCCACACATGCGTGCGCAATAGTTGGCTGCTGCCACTATATTTTTATAAATTTTTACAATTTAGAGGATTGTTTAATAAATTAATAAAATTTTTTTATTAAAAATTTGTAAAATATTTATTGTAATTTAAGGAATTTATTAGAATTTTAAATTGTGGGGGGGGGGGGGGGGGGGGGGGGGGGGGGGGGAAACTCAACAATTACTCAACACCATCTGCATCAAAAGACCCCGCCAATATACGCCACCGAACCACCCCACACCCCGCCAAATCTTTCAAACCCAACAAAAAACACTCAAAGACAAATATGTACACCGACCCAACACTAACTTTCCAAACCCCCAATAAAACCACGAGTTCACAAAAACACAACAAAAACACCCCCGATCCCACAAAAACCGCACACCACAAATAATATCAACCCCTACCACAACAAAACACCCACCCCACCCCCACCACTCCATGCAACCCCCACAACCCCAAGCCTCCCCCCACAAATTCACCGCTGCACACTATCACCAAAGAAGACCCCCAATTAAACGAAACAACAAATAACACCACTAACAACAATCTCCCCCAAAAGTGACCAAAACCTTCGCCCCCCCCCTCAACAATTTCCAACACAAATCCCGAATCAAACTACGCCCACCCCACCCCACACACCCAGAACACCCCAAACACCAAAAACAATTTCAAAAACTCAGCTCCAACACACCACCCGAAAACTGACCAAAGCCCCAATACTCTATACCCTCATCCGCCCGCGGAACAACACAAAGGCCACGAAACAACCAACAAACACATCATCCATCTTCAACTCGCCCAAAATACCGCCAAAAATCAAAACATCACGCCCAAAACCCCAACCCCCAAACCGCAAGAAAGCGCAAGCCAACAGACACAAAGCGCCCAGCTCTTCACCCACCAGACACAAAACTCAAATGACAAATACCAACACCACTGCTCAAGAACCCACAAAACCATACACCCTACCCAACCTGCCCATCCCTGCCCCCCCACTCAACCATAACAAAATCAACAAACAATTCAACACAACCCCCTACAAAAACAAAACACCCGCCTCTCTCCAATGTTACGCCCGCGGCAACCATTTTACTCCCAAAACGACCGCCACATCCACCCGAATCCCCACTCCCACTCCCAACATACCCCGAAAATACTCACTTACCACACCCACCCGCCCCCCCCACCACAAACATCCACCTCCCCTCTAAAAATAGCTACCACAAGCAAAAATAAACCCAACCTCCCCAACCCCTACAAAAATGCCTTACAATACACGCATAAAAAACCCATCTCCCATGACCATCCCCCCCAATCCCAAATTCCCCCCAACACTCTTTAGCCACCCATCAATCCCCCCCTCAAAATACAAATACCCCCCCGCCTTACGGCCTAATTAAAACAAAACTCCAAATCAACCAAAATAAAATCCACCAATATAAAAACCCAACCCGCACCCCACCACTAAATCAAAAAAAATCACCCCAAGGCATCACACCAAAACCCCCGATATAATACACCACAGCACCCAATAAAGCAAAGCAAGCCAAAATATACTCCATGCCTCTCGACATTCCCCCCTCGCCCACTAGCCCAAATGAAAATACTGCAACAAAATCAGAATCAATACCATCCGTCAGCAAATAACTAATATCTCTCCCGATTCCAACCTATTTCTGTGAGTCTCCCGCAGTATACACTACCCCCCAGCCAGAAAGCCCAAACCACCAAACTCACGCGCCCAACAAGTATCCCAACTTAACTCCCCCCCCAAGCCGCCCAATGGAGCATAATGCGCTCCCCCTCATGGCTAGCCCCCATAAAATGTACAGATCCGACCACGCCCCACCCTAGACCCTGCCTACGCCCGCGTCCATGGTAAGTTCCAGCATGGCCGTTGCCACTGTGCGTACCTCTACATGGACAGCAATCACGTACAATAGGAACATACCGCACATGGGTCTACACGAAGCAAACAACTCACGAATGTCCACAAGCCACACGTACGACCCACTACACAATCAACATGTGCAGGAATAGCTGCGGCGGCCAACTTCCACTGCCACCCCGATAGAGTAATCTCACCTCTCAGAATGAAGCGACCGATATCGCCCCTCAAGGCCACGAACATTGGAAGCCAAGGCAATACTATCATACAAAACACGAGATACGGTTTGTGTCACTCACCACGATGTGCATGTTATCTATATAGTATTAGGTTATGACAAGTTGACATAGACACCAATTATACAACTTTCAATTATAAAATTTGACATAATATAAATAATACATGCGAAGCTATCTGAACTCGACGATCGGCACCAATTGGATAGGCACGCCAGTTACACGATTAAAAGTGGAAACGATTGTTTTATGGTTTAAGAATCATTAACCATGGACCCCGACTTTTACACAAGAAAACGAGTTCTCCCGTCAGAAATTTACAGTTTAAACACAAAAAAAAAATTTTCAAAACTTATTTGATTTTTAACATTGATTAAAAAGGCCATATGAGTGAAAAAATGATTAAACATTGAGACGTGCGAATGTTAAATACTAAGTATAATAATTATTAATTTTTTTATACAAAAAAATAAATATACAATATTCACATGAACTGGCAACATTAAAATGGATATTTATATGAGACTTAAGTGACGTTTAAAGTAGGTAAATGAGCAAGATACGCATCTATATATATAGTAAACTCAAAAAATTGGGTAACTATAAATAGTAACAAAAATTTTTGTTTTCTTTACGATTATAAACATGGGGCCTTAAGTTAATGGCACATAGTTTCATCAAATTAAGTACAGATACTGATAGGTGCGTAGTCGTGTATCATCCCTAGAGCCAACGGTTTAATCAACACTTTGAAAACGTAAAACGTTAACCCATAAACGACAATACCCTTTTGACCATTTGCATAATTTACTGCATACAGTATTAGTATGTAAACTCAGAAATTGTCATAATTACTTAGGTGTTTGACTGAGTCGCTATTTGACGTGCCTTAATCCATTTCCAATCTCCGACGATTAACGGTCAAGGTGAGTTTTCATAGCCCCTACTCTACTGTTTTAAATCATCTTTTGGGGTGAGAACATTGCTTATTTCAAACGTGTGAATACAAGTGCAATTACTCATTACTGATTGGTCTAAGTCCCGATTTAACCCAAGTTGCTATTTGCCCGATTTATCATGAACCGTTAATTACTTGTAAGCGCGAATGTTATGGATAGATCTATCGGGATTGACGTCCCTGTTTGTCTTGGACTGACATTAGTCAAGCAAACACAGTTTCATTTGAGTCAGATTACGGGTGTCCCGGGTTAGACACCTGCAAGGGCATTCATTCATTGTTGGTATATGTTAACGCTTCGGTGTCATGAGCTTAGACAATAGTAATGCAATTTATATGACTTTGTATCTGTTATATTGTCATATGTGGATGAAATCTTGTGATTCATAAACACTACATTTTTCTGCTTAAACAAACCTATGAACTCACCAACTTTATGTTGACACTTTAGCAATGTTTTCTCAGGTGTTAAGAACGAAGATGCTATATGAAGTCTCATGCATTGCAGTCATTTCCCGTTATCTGAAGATCACTTGTACTATTTAAAAATGATGTCGTATCGTCTATTTTTATGCTTCCGCTGAATGTTTAAACAATTTATTATTTCCTAATTCAAGTGATCAATTTTCTTAAAACGTCTCATATAGAGGTCGTTCTGTATTGCTTAGAAGTATGATAATCATGAAGTCACACGCCCTCGGCTGCCATTATACTCTGATATTTTGGGGGTGTGACACGAATACATATCCAGTCTGAGACTTCATGTCGTCAGCATCCGTCAGATATCCAGCGTCAGTGTAGCAAGAAACCCTGAGCTCTCGTTTTGTATCACCTCCGTAAACAAGAAACATATCTTTAGTATTGTAGAGATACTTCAGAATGTTCTTAACTGCAGTCCAGTGAGCATCACATGGATTCTGTTGAAATTGACTTGTTATGTTCTGAGCGAACGCAACATCAGGACGAGTACATCTTACAACATACATAATAGATCCAACAGCCAAAGCATATGGGATATTTTGCATGCGCCGAATTTCAGCAGGTGTTGAAGAACCTTGTGATATACTGAATTTAAGCTTTTCTTGCATTGGGATCGTTCCATGTTTGGAATTTTCCATATAAAATCTCTTTATGATTTTCTCAATGTAAGCACTTTGACATAAACCAATTAATCGCTTTGATCTATCTCGATAGATCTTGATTCCACGAATGTATGCATCTTCTCCTAAATCTTTCATAGCAAAACATCTTCCAAGATAGGATTTTACATTTTGTAACATTGGAATATTATTTCCCATGATCAATATATCATCGACATATAAGATTCGGAAAGTGACATAACTCCCACTAGCTTTTACATATACACATGGCTCATCACGATTTTGACTGAATCTAAATTTCTTAATTTCATCATCAAATCGTTTAATCCATTGCCTAGATGCTTGATTAAGTCCATAAATGGAACGTTTGAGCTTGCATACTCGGTTTGGATATTTCTAGCTGACAAAACCTTCAGGTTGCTCCATGTATACCTCTTTATTGAGAAATCTATTGAGGAAGGCAGTTTTGACATCCATTTGCCAAATCTCATAGTTATAAAACGCAACAATGGCTATAAGAATCCTAATAGTTCTAATGTCTGCTACAGGCGAAAAGGTTTCTTCATAATCAATCCTTGAGGTTTGAGTGAAGCCCTTTGCTACCATACGAGCTTTATGGGTGTGTACAGCTCCATCCATGTCGATCTTCTTTTTGAATAACCGTTTATGACCAACGGTTTTGCCGTCAGGAGGAAGATCAACTAACTCCCAGACTTCGTTGTCTTTCATGGATTGCATCTCCACATTCATAGCATTAAGCCATTTGTCAGATTCAAGATCCAATAATGCGGCTTTATAGTTAGCGGGTTCACCAAGATCCCCTAACTCATGTTCCTCATTATCGAAGTATAAACACATTTGATCTGGGGCACGACGTGTCCTTGTAGACCTACGAATGGGATTGATATCACTTTGAGGTTCATTAATTTCTTGATCATCCTCTTCATGATCTAAGCTAGTGTCTATAGAAGGATGTGTATCTTCTTCTTGAATACTTTCAAGTTCTTCTAGACTCCCACTTGCTTCTTGATCTATAACATCATTCTTAAAGAATTCAGCATTCTGGGCAACAAAGACTTTGTTCTCGGGTGGGTAGTAGAAAGAATATCCCATCGTTTCCTTGGGTATCCTACAAAGATACACTTAAAAGCTCTGGGTTCTAGTTTGTTAGGTTTGGTAAGTGTATCACGCTTAACAAGTGCCTCACAACCCTAGACTTTTAAGTAAGACAGCTTAGGGGCTTGCCCATGCCATACTTCGTATGGTGTCTTATCAACCTTCTTAGTTGGAACCATGTTGAGAATGCGTGCAGCAGACTCAAGGGCATAATCCCAAAAGGACTTTGGAAGAGTAGTTTGACTCATCATGAATCGAACCGTGTCTAGCAATGTTCGATTTCTCCTCTCCGACACTCCATTATGCTGTGGCGTGTAAGGAGGAGTTCCATGGGCAATAATCCCATGACCCCTTAGATGATTTAAAAACTCTTGACTCATATATTCACCTCCACGATCAAAACGTAGTGATTTTATGGTCTTTCCGAGTTGGTTTTCTACTTCCTTTTGAAACACTTTGAAAGTTTCAAACACTTCATGTTTATGTTTTAGCAGGTAAACATATCCATAACAACTAAAGTCGTTAGTAAAAGTGACAAAGTAGCTAGCTCCTTGTCTTGATGTAATCTTAAATGGACCACATACATCGGTGTGGATTAGTCCAAGTAGATCTTTGGCCCATTTCACTTGATGTGAATAATGTTTTCTTGCCATCTTACCAGACATACAAGCAACACACTTTTCAAAAGACTTGATGTCAGTTGAATCAAGAAGTCCATCATGTTGCAACTTCTCTATGCGTTTCTTGTTAATATGTCCAAGATGACAGTGCCACAAGAGAGCAGAGTCCAAGTTAGGCTTGACTCTTTTATTGCTAACATCATACATAGAACTATCCTTTGTATTTGACATAACAATTTCATAAATATCATCCCGTGGGATAGCATTACAATAAATCAAATTATTCTTAGAAACAGAAATTGAATTATCATTCTCAAAGCGGTTAACAAAACCATCCTTGTACAAAGGTGAAACTGAAACAATTCCCTTAGTAATAGAGGGAGCGTAATGACAATTGTGTAATATTAAAACAAGTCCACTAGGAAGACACAAATGAAATTCTCTAATTGCTTCAACTCCTGCACGATGACCATCACCCACGTACAGACTTAAAGCTCCTGGCTTCAGTTTCCTACTTCACCTGAGACCCTGAGTAGTTATACAGATATGAGTACCACGACCCGTATCGTAAACCCAAGATGTACTAGGAAAAGAGTAGAGTTCTATGGTGAAAATACCCTTCTTGCCCTTATAGCATGAAGAGCAGGTGCAGCTTTTTTCTGTGGAAGAGTTTGCTCATGTAGCTTCAGCATAGCATGCAACTTAGTCACGGTCTTCCCCATGCTATGCATGTTGTAGTTTTGCACAAAACCATCATATTCCTTTCTCAGAGAGACAAGGATCAAGCTTACAGCATGGTTTTGAGTCATGGCATGACTAAGACGTTCCATATTGTCTATGTAACTCTTCATTTTTATAATGTAAGAGCTCACAGACTGCCGTTCTTCTTGTTTGCATGCGTGGAATTCTCGCACAGTCTAAAGAAGTTCCTATTCTGCCTGTTGTACATACAACGTTTTTAGTTCCTTAAGCATATCAAACGCACCAAGGTGATCCAGAGTCTTTTGGATCTCTGGGTCCATGGTTATTAGCATAAGCCCAGCAATTTCCTTCGAAGCCTTGAGCCAAGCTTGATGCGTAGCCAGGACATCCATAGGATTTGCTTGTCCAGCAGGTGGAACTGGCAGTGCAGGTATTAGCTGCTCCAAGTATGGTAACTTGTCTTCAACTGATAGTACAATCCAAAGATTGCGGTACCATTCCATGAAGTTGAGTACAGTTAGTTTTTGTTTTTCAAAAAATGTCCTGAATAACGAATTGTTTACTACGGTGGTAGTCATCTACATTTAGAAAAGTTCAAATTTATTAGTATTTTCGATAATTAATTTCTTAATAGAATTAACTATCCAATTAATTTACTAATTAAGACTAAGATCCAACTTGACCTCCCACTTATTAACAAAGGTCTGACCAATACGAAAACAAGTAGGGCAAGAGGTAAGCGACGAGCGTTAATTGCATTTGATGCAACTCTTAGATTTATGAGACCGATCTAGACATTAGTAAACACGTAATAATGTCAAGAGCATGTTTAGTTCTCATCTTATGCCTCGAGCACGAGGTCTGACCAAGACTACCCGATTTAAGTCTACCAAGCAAGAACGCGCAAAAATAGTTAGAGGTATAAACAGTGAACCATAATTGCCATGGGTTGGAATGATCCTGAGGTCTGACCAGAGCGGCTAAGCCAAATGCACGTGTTCTTGGTTGGATGGCATTGACTTAAAGTTTAACTATGGGGTATATACATAAAAGTGTCAAAAGCGTGTACAAAGAGGCATGCAAAACAACTTTGTAGCACTAATTTTGAATACCTTTTTTTCTAAATGACATTGTAGTGATTAAATTGGTTCACGGTAACTCCAATCGAATGTGCAAAGAAGCGGAGAACCAGGTCAGCGCGAAGCTTATTAAAAACCTGAATTCTTTGGAAAATTTCTCCTTAAACTTCTCTTATAGTTTGTTCTACTGGATGAGTCGTACTTCCCAACAATCCATAATGTCCAGTTTTTAATTCATCTTGAAATCAAGTTTCATAGTTTTTAGTCTTATTAATTTTCTCAAAAATCAAAATTTCCACGAAACAAATAGCAGGTCACAATGAACATGTATTTAAACGTGTAATTAATAGACTAGTTTTAATATCATCTTTCACTATAAGTATTAGTCCGTATTGCATACATATTATGTGTGTAAACGAGTAAACAAGTAAAAATATGCATATATCAAGACAAATACAAAAGATGACATTAAATTAACAAGTAACATATAAAATCCGAGTTCTCAAGAGAGTCTTTCCCAATTGGAGAACCATAAGACCCTCACTAGGTTTTCATCAATGTGCCTAGATCGTCCCATTCATCACAAAAGTGATTGGGTAGGTCTTATGGCCGGAAGGATAGACAAAATCAGACAAATTTGTAAAAGATCTAGTTTCCAAAAATAAAAGATTTTAGTTACCATAAATTAAAATTAAGATCTTTTAGATATATAGTGTGATCTACAATAAAAAGGAAACAAATCTACTGAATTAACAATTTAATTTTATTCCTTTTTAACCTATATTAACAATTAATAGTTTTCAAGATCTAGATCTTAGCATATTTTATTTAATTATGGCAAGGATTTGTATGATCTTTGCCATATTTGCAAGAAACCAGTAATAAAATATAAAACGCAGCAGATCAAGCATATGAATTAAATCTAGGCATGTATAATTCAATACATGATATAATTCAAAAGTGTAACCCTAATGCCAGAACGAGTTGACTCATGATGCTACTGTTGGGATTTAACAAACTAGGTAACTAGTTTAGCTACGAGTACGCAACAGATTGGATCTAGTTTTAGCACATAAGATTAATACAAAATTAAAGGGAAGTAAACTTACCTTGAAGCTTTAGATCCTGAATAAGCAGTTAAATTACTGCCTCTACGGTTGCTCACACAAACACGTCAACCAAGTATGAGTTGATTGCTAGTCTACCTTCATGAACAAACACCACGTATTATAACCAAATCCAAACGCACCACTTGAGCTTGAACCGAAAATCAATAAACCGAATAAACCCTAATTCGGTTAGGGTTTACCAAAAACCAAACAACCTTAATTCGGTTAGGGTTTGAAAACCGAAAACCGAATAAACCCTAAAACGGGTTTATATCTTTGTCGAGCTAGGAGAGACATAGAAAACGAACACTGCACGTGATCTTGAATCGCCAACAATGGAGGACAAGAAAACCAAAAAACCCTTTGTGGGTTTAACCGAATTCGGTGAGGGGAAGAACCGAAAATCCTAAAAGAATGTTTTAGGGTTTTGGTTAAGGTTTTGGGAGGAGGAGGGAGCACCAAGAATAATTAAGGTTTTAGGGATTTGATTTGTAAATCAATGAATGAAGAATGAGGTGAGGGGTATGTGTTTATATAGGCACATAACCTTACCCTAACACTTGTACAACAAGAAAACAATGTTTGCTTTTCCCCCCTTCCATAACCGACCCAAACACCCCTTTAGAACCCTTTTGGGGCTCGGCTACAATAGGCCACCCACGGGTTCGGGTTTTGTTCAGTTTTAGTCCCTTAGGTTTATTATTTAAATATTCGTTAAGCTAGTTAAACAATTAACGTATATCAACGACTATTTAAATCATATCGTGAAGTAAAACATACTCTATGTGTTTAACGCGTGTGCCCTCAATAGACTCACGTAGTTTTAACGTATAACTTGCGAAACCAACTAACATTTCCAACACAACATGTATTCAAAAACTAACTTCATCTTCTTCTTGTTAGCTCTCTACGCTACATTTCGATTCCAAGGTTGCCATTCAGACGCTAATCAGCCCACGTTTGCTAGAAAAACACCTTCCGCGTCATCTATCGTTTTTCAAGTCCAGGGAAATGTTTATCCTACATGTTATATATATACTAGATGCACTCTTACATATTTTCTTTTTTACTTATAAGCTCATATATGCAGCTTTTTTGGTAAAAACAAATGGTAACGTTATTTGTGATGAGGTACTTTTATGTCACGGTGAACATAGGGAATCTACCAAAACCTTATTTCCTTGACATTGATACTGGCAGCCATCTCACCTAGGTTCAGTGTGACATCTCCTGCAAGTTCTGTTGTTGATTTCATCGTTTATATTAAACATAATATGACTGTAGCCTTTTTTTCCTTAGCTCGACCATCGGTCATTCCTACGACCCATATCGACCAAGAAGCCAGTGACCGAGACTTACGACTATAGTGACGACCGACTGTGACTTCGATCGACTCCCTCGACTGAGTCATAGCAAGTAGCCAAAGGAGGAATGAGATGATGACAAAGATAAGTATGGGAGACTTACAGGAAAAATAGTACTGTAGTTTTTTCTGCAAGTGATTTAATTAAGAAGGCGTAGTTTTGAGCACATTTTTATAAGACTGCATAGTTTAAAAAAAAAATCACCAAAGCTTGCAAATAACACACCCACACATTCACTTCCCTTTTTTTATTTTTAAATGTTACTTTAGTTATTTATAGAAAGAAAAAAAATTATTTATCCGGCCAAAATACGCATCTGTAAAACATCTTACAATTATCTGTATACGTTTTATAAAATAAAAAATAAAAATAATGACAAGTAATTATAACCAAACTTTTGTAATATATTCGCTTTGTTTAGAAATATCAATATTAGTTTAGAATTTAGGGGTGCATAACGGATCGCGGATCGGGTCGAACAGAGAAACTGACCCAAACCGGATCAAACCTATTTCGGTTCGGTCCTCGTTCCACACTTTACCTCATGTTTGGTCCTCGGTCCGGTTCGGCCTGATCTGATCTTACGTACAACCGATCATTTTGCCTTATTAGATCGGACCGGCCAAAATCAGATCGAACCGGACCGACCCGAACATCTCAGTCCGTGACTTTGGGTTAAATCGGTCTCGGTCTGGTCCGGTCCGGTCCGGTTTGACCCGATGCTCACCCCTAGATTAGATGCATTCGCTCAAAGTGATATACATTTATATATATAGATATAGATGCATGACGGATACTCGTGCAAATCGACCGTGTATAACGACAAATAGTTATACTCACTAACTTTTGGTTTTGATGTGACTTTTGCTGCAATGAGTTTAGTTTGTAGTCATTTTCGAGAAAAAAATTGAGGTTAAAAAATATGTAAACTATTAATTTGACGGTGATGTTGTTATCATTTTTAATCAACAGTATATATATAGTTCAATTTTATCCATTTTAAAGTTTGTAAGTTTTAATAAAATATGTTTTATCTTTGTAAATATTTTACCCGTCCTATTTCAAGTATGAAAATTTTTATTTTAGTTTGTTCCAAAAAAACCTTACCCACCTGAAAAAAAAACAAAAGTAATAATTCATCACTTTACTTATTTTATCCTTGTTATTTTTCATACTGTATAATTTTTATTTAACTGATTCATGAAATTCTGGTTAAAAATGACATTTCATTTTTTGTGAACAGCCGATTCATTAAAAAACTAGCAAGGCACTAGGAAGAAGAAATTACAAAGAGATAAGCAAAGGGTTTTTTAACCAATCTATCCAACTAAAACATGACTTACTTCTAGATCTACACCATGTAAACGAAAGAGCAACAATATCATCAAATAACCAAGCTTTTGACATGTTATTAGGACCAAAGATGGTTTGATTCCGGTACTTCCAAACTGACCACCAAGTGATGTAAAAAATTCCTTGCAGAACCATCTTAAGCTTGGGCAAAAGCCGAAGACTAGAGAGCCATGACCAAATCTTCATAAGAGGATAAATCCAACAAATTAACGTTCCACCATCTGGCAATAGCCTTATATAAATCTTTCATCATGGAACACGTAAAGAAAATGTGGTTCGTAGATTCTACCGCCGAATTACAAGAAGGACAAAAAGTAGAATGCAATTTCATACCTCTTCGAGAAAGATTTAGACGCGTTGGAAGGTTGTTAAGCTTAACTCTCCAAGAATGAATGTTAATCTTTAACGGAACAAACTTACACCATTGAGTTTTGGAGCCAACCATCCCGACAGTTTTATCATCAATGAGAATTCTAGCCGACGAACCATAAAACACCCCATCTCCTGAAAGCGACCACACCCATCTGTCAAGCATATTTGGAAGAATAAAACCTTCCAAATGAGATTGCAACGAAGCCATTTGAGAAAGCTCTGAACCAAATCTTGGTTCGCGTCTGAAAGAAGAAGAAAAAGAAGGATGCGCCATTTTCTCCGCCACGGAAATATCTTTAACCGATTCAAGAGCATAAATTCTAGGAAATAAAGTCTTGAAGGTTGCGTCTCCCTTCTAAGACTCCTCCCAGAAATAAGTATGAACCCCATTTCCAATCTTTTTGTTAACAAAACTAAGAAGATCAATACCCTTATTATTTCAAAGGTGAATAACACGAATTATATCAATCCAATTTGAGGAAAAACTAGATTTATTAGGATTACCTAATTTACCATTCTGCCCGTGAATAGCCATGATATCCTTAGACCAAAGCGAATTAGGTCGAGTGCAAATTATGTAAACCCACTTAAATATTAGATCGCAGTTAAGCGCATAAAAGCTAGAAACTCCAAGACCACCCTTCTCCTTAGACGCAGGAACGTTTTTCCAATTCACAAATGTCATTTTCCGAACTTTATAATCCACACCATTAAAGAAATGACTACGAATAGATTCAAGCTTATTAATCACCTGAATAGGAGCTTTAAACATCGACATATAGTAGATAGGAGTCGATCCTAGGACAGACTTCAGAAGCGTTAATCTACCCCCAATGGATAAAACCTTCATCTTCCACTTAGAGAGCCGACCAAGAATTTTATTAATGACGACATCCAAGAATTAATACGTGTCATATGGCCACCAATATTGACTCCCAGGTAAGAAAACGGAGTATTCAAAATCCTACAGCCAAGGGTATTTGCAGCAATATCTACCTTGTTGATTTCGACAGCAATGGCCATAAGACTACTCTTTTGAAGATTAATTCTTAAACCTGAAGCACGAAAAAAGCAGTCTAGAACACGCATAATGATAGATAAATTCGAGTCGCACCATTGCCCTATAAAGACCACATCTTCGGCATAGAAAAGATGAGAAATCTGCAAGGAACTATCTAAAACAACACCCTTGAATAGACCCGCGTTAACTACATTTTGAAAGGATAAATGAAGGCTTTCCATGACTAATATGAATAAGAACGGCGATAAAAGGTCTCCCTGTTTAAGACCTTTTGAGAATTGAAACTCTGAAGTTGGGCTTCCATTAACAGAATCGAACCCCTTGAAGAATTTAAACAACTTTAAATCCAATCACGCCATCGAGAGCCAAATCCAAATTTCTTTAATACATCATCCAAAAAATCCCAACGAACAGAATCAAACGCCTTCTCAAAGTCAACCTTAAAAATCATAGATTGTTTCTTCTTCGCTTTGCACCAATTAATTAACTCGTTTAGAATAAACGGGCCATCTAAAATTTGGCGATTAGCAATAAAGGCATATTAAACTTCATTCACAAGGCCGTCCAAAACAGTCACTAAGCGATTAGCAAGCAGCTTGGCAATAATTTTATAAATGCTACCAATAAGGCTTATAGGCCTAAAGTCTTTCACCATATTGGCACCTTGAGATTTCGGAATCAAAGCAATGAAAGACGAATTAATATCTTTGAGACAGAAGCCGTTATTAAAAAAGTAGTACCATAGCTTCGACAACATCATCTTCTAATAAACTCCAAAACCTGCGGTAAAAACCAAAAGTGAAACCATCAGGGCCTGGCGATTTATCTAAACCACAATCCCAAACCGCTTGTTTGATTTCCTCTTTCGAAAAAAATCTTTCCAGATCCTAAGCTTGTTCAGAAGATAGTATGTTAGGAAACTCCATATCAAGGATAAGACGATCTTCACATGGTGAATCAAACCTATTTCTGAAGTGAGACAGGAACTCATTTTTAACAACATTAGGATCCTCAATCCATTCCCCATCTACGATTATACCCCGGATAGCAAGATTGTTTTGTTTTTTGTTGATAATACCATGAAAATATTTTGAGTTTTCATCACCTTCGATCGACCATTTTATTTTAGCTTTTTGAGCCAATTCAAAAGACTCCATTCTCTCCAAATTGGATAAGGAATTCATAGCATTCAATCTATCTTCCAAATCATCAGAAGTCGCCTCTCCTTTATCAAGGAAAGAGTAAATGTCAGCAAGTTTCTTCTTTACAGAATTCTTAAGAACGTGTGCTTTTTCTTTCTTGTCTTTCACCCACAACCGAATCTGCCCTTTGAGAATCTTTAACTTTTTTACAAGCTTTAGCATATCATTAGATTCTTGGATCTTAATTGCTTTCCAAAGTCACAAAAGAATCAAAGCCTACAATATCGAACCAATGATGAAAGAAACAAAATGGAATAGGCCCATAATCTAAGTAGATTTCACGAAGTAAAATTGGCCTATGACCCGATAAGAATCTATCCAAGGTAATAGAAGAGATGTTAGGACAATTCCTCATTAAATCCTCAGAAATAAGAAAGCGGTCAAGTTTGCTCATTTTGGCAACAAATTTATAAGCCCATGTATAAGAATAACCACCTGATGGCACCTCAACCAAACCACCTGTAGAAATAAAAGAGTTAAAAGCAGCCGCACCACGAGCATTAAAAATAGAACTAAATCTTTCGTCTACGGTACGAACTTCATTAAAATAGCCTATAATAACAACGTCACCATTCCAACCTTCTATAACATGAACCAAATATTGCCAAAGCATCCTTTTCTCCGAAAGCTCTTGAGGAGCATAAACCGATATGATAAGAAAATTCTTATCATTGGGAAGCCATTTTCCTATGATAGCAATGAAATAATCCGAAACTGTAGAGTTCTCCTTATGGAACATATTAGAGTCCCAAAACACAATATGCCTCCTGAGTTACCGACCGAAGGACCAACCACGAAATCAAAAGTAAGATTACCCTAACAAGACCTGATGTCGAAAAGGTCCACATGCTCCATTTTAGTTTCCTGTAAAGAAAGAAAATTAACTTTATTTTTAAAGCATAACTCCTTTACCCAATCTTTTTTTGTCTTTTAGGCAAGACCTTGAACGTTGAGAGACAAAAAATTCATTTATAAAACTCTTGCTCTCCTTGAATCTTCACAATCTCTTCGATGTCATTTATGCAACCCTCCATTTTATAACCCATTGTTTTCCCCACTTTAATCAAGTCTTCAATGAGTTGAAGCATAAAACCACTTGTTTTAAGCTTTTTAAAGTTACATGAATTAACCAAAAAGCTTACATCATCCTTAAAAACTATCTTAGAACCATGTTCCTTTTCTGATGTGACATGTATCTGATTATCAAGTCCATAAGAATTATGAGGTGAGAACCCAATGGAGACTTTGGTTCCTCTTCTGATTAAATCGTAACATTGTGGTTTGATTGTTCTTTTAAGGAGATCATAAAGGTTAAAAGGGTCCTCGGATTGAATTTATTCCAGTTCTTCATGCTTACTATCCTTCATGACAGAACATTTGATTTCGCTAGGTTCTTCAACTTCTAAAACTGTCTTAGGAATTTCCTCAGCCTCGCTTTCCTTCTCAGAATATCAATCTTTTGATTTGTCATATACGGATTCATTATCCGACTCAAAAGAGTCACCCTGAGAGTCTGAAAAATTAGGAGCCCAACCTGATACTTCTTTTACACGAATCCAAAAAATCTTACCTTTAACGACAATTTTGAAAGAATAAAAAATATTCTCATTGGTGGTGGTTTTAATACATAATCGTTTCCTATGGAAATATGGAGCATCCTCATCCTCCTCGTACAAAAGAGAACCCCATTTCAAAGAAATTTTAGCGAAAGTATTACGAGACCAAACTTTTAGAGGAACACCCTCAATATCAATCCAAGCTACTCTTTTATCAATACTAAAAGAGTCAGATGCATGTTGAGTCGATGAGAACCAGGAGTTAACGCCTACATGAGAATTGAAGTTGTCTTGAGCGGCTTTAGACTGAAATTGAATCATTACCCAGAATCCCCCTATATAACGAATATTAATATCAGAAAAACCTTTTTCCTCTAAAATCTTTTTTAGGTTTGGTAGAGAGCCAAACTCCTTTAGTTTGCTAACCAAGGATAAAGAGAAATCATGATTATGGAAACACGATTCATCTAGAACCAATGTTGACTGTGATACTTCCACATCATTATGGGATATATGACCGGTTTTGAAAGCTTGAATATAAGAATTAGAGAGTCTTTGAACCCCACCTTTAAGCACAGAAGGTTGCTTACCTTTAACCACAGGTTCATCAGAATATGAATTAACATGGGCATTAACATGTTGATGCCGATCTTTATTCATGGGTTGCCTATTGAATCTAGCAAAATTTGCATGGATTTTAAAATGTCCAATCTAAATCGTACAAATATTGTTAACCAATCGATCCACATTAGCAGTCTTAATGAAGCGAACAAAACCAAATCGCTTACCATTTTTTGATCTCCTGTTAGGGATGAAAGAATCAATGACATTCCCGTATTGGCTACAAACTCTCCACAACTCCTTTGCATTGGTGTATTCTGGGAAATTAGTGACATAAATAGACGTGGAAATCATTCGCACGTCATCCTCCTTGGAGCGCTGATCGCCCATAATGAAGAAAAAAGCAGATGAACAAAAACCCTAAAAAGCGAAGAAGGAGAAATCCTAAAAAACAAAAACAATCCCTATGCTCTCAAGGTGAAGGATCGCCTTACTTGCTCATTTAGAGAACAATCAACAAGTGATTACGCTCATCAAACAGGGGTAATAACAATCCTTACGTGAGAGAGGTAGTAGATCGATTCAAATTAGGGTTCTAAATGAGATCGCCAGATTAGGGTTTGCGCCGCCATTAGTATTAATATTTGCTTAACTCAATCTATATTTTTCATTAACAATCCTTATCTTAAAAAATGACATTTCATTAACTTAAATCTATATTTTTTATTATATTTATTATAAAATTTGTAGAGATTATTTGTGGATACTTTTCTCGAAAAGGAGTAGTATAAAAGGTCAGGTGAATTCTTAGTATTGTGTATTCTTTACATATTGGATGTGTTTATAGTGGTACTTTGTGTCATTTTCACTTTATAATCAATTTCGAAAAAAAGATGAATTTAAATAGATAGATATGCATTTATTTTAAATCAGCGAGTCTTATGTGTCTTTATAGCTACTTCACATCTTTTCATTTTAACATTCTTTTCATTAGATCTCAACATGTAGAAGATACTATAACCATTTAGGTGTGAAACATCCATAAACTTATATTTTGTTGATTGTACTAAGATAACCACACTTCTATTGAATTATCATGTGTAAAGTCATCACAATCACTTCTCATGGCTATTTGAGTACTAGTTTTAATGTCTATGCACACACGAAGTTTAGACATTATATGCATACAATATGTTTTGGTCAAACAAGATTTACCTATTGTGTATCTTCAATACACATACAAATGTAAAAAGAGTTTTACCCATTGTTATGTCACTAACACTTTTTTAAGATATAAAAGTGGCCTAGATTGTTGTATATGATTTGTAAGCATACACACATGTCAGTGGAAAGATTACTTTTTAAGAAATTTAAATGTTAAAATTTTAGTACGTGTTAAACCAAAAGAAAAAAATGCAATTCTTCTGAACCCATAAATGCATAGCTAGAAAACTCTTTTTCTTTATTTATGATATTTTATGTGCTTTCGTTTTTTTCTATTTGGTTGCACAGCAAGATTTCAGGCCGACAATGATAATTACACCAAAAAGTCTTCGAGTTAGAAATAGCAGTCCTTAGGTATGATTGGAAAAGAATGAGTATAAGGGAATAATACCGACTAAGATTGAGCTAACACTAGAACAATCACAACAAGGTGTTAGTAATGACGTCTTGGTAAGCATTGAAGGGGTTGAAGAATGAAAAAGAAATGTATGGATAACGTGTGAAAACAAAGCAGCCCTCCAAACAACTTAGGCAGAAACTGGGTCAATACATAATCTATCAAAATTACAAAGATGATTGTTGATATTGAAGAAAGTCGTCATGGACCCAGTGATGCAATGCACAACCCTTCCCAGCTATTCGGGTTTTTCTCAAAAGAAACTTGTCCCATTTGTCACGGAGATACACACGTTATATATTGACATCTCACTCTGAGATTGTTGATATTGAATAGGTGGCAATCTGTTCCAGCCTCTGATAACTAAAACCGAAGTGCACAAATCGAGTCTAGAGCCAGAAGAGATCAAATTATAAATCTCATTAGGACACAATGTCAAAAAATACACTTGTTGAACACAATAAAGTTCACAAGTTGTAACAAAGAGTCCTACGCATTATCCTTGAGATCTTGCCAGAACATCTGAGTGATACTTATGTATTCATAGTGAAGATGGAAATCCTGCTTGAGCCAACATCAAACAAGCTCTCGGTAGGTGACTTGCATGATTCTATATGAATCGAGCTTGTGCTAACTGGAAAGCAACGATGATACGATTCTATATAAATCAAACTTGTTCTAGTAAAATGAATTAAGGACTTAATCAGAAAGATAGTAACTATCTGATTCACTCTTAACGTGTTGTCTGCTTTGAGACGTTCCGGTAACGAGAACTAGCAAGTATGGTGAATCTAATACATCTGTGTTAGAAGATCCTATGCTTTAAGATGGAAATCCTGTCAAGGAGGTTCTTCCAAATTGAACCTACCTTATCACAGGTCGGTCCTCACAGAACTAGAGGTTAATGAAACCGAACTCAAGATGAATGACAAAGCCAAATTCATCTTTTATTGCTAACTGTCTTATTTCAGGATTAGGCACCAGTGTTTTAGCCTCATTCCAGTAAAGTCGAATTCATAAACCACATGCTCATACTCAAGCTTTCAAAGTCAATCATTCAGCATCAAGATTACTGCTACTAAACTTCCTCATCATCAAAGATCCTTAAAGTCAAATAAAGAATCGTCTATTAGGGAAGATTGTTAGTTGTATGATCATGTAAGTCAAACGAGAATGTAACAAGTATGAGCATGTTGGACGAGATCACAAGATGATAAAGAATGTCAAATCAAGATGATTCAAGACAAGGAAATGATGCAAGATTAAGATATCAGGAACTCAGAGTCAAAAGATAAAGGCTCAAGATCAAGATCACGAAGCATGAATGAACAAAGCCATTATAAATAAGAAAATACCAAGACAAGACCAAAGAAGGCGAAGCTCAAACGTGATATCGTCAATGTTGGGGAGATCAAAGAAGACCTCAACATTGGGGGAGATTGTTAGCCTTAATTATATTAATTCAAACAAGAATGTTATCGGTCTTATTAAGTCAATTAGGTCTTGTAATGTAATAGGCTAGTTAGGTATTAACGAGCTTGGTGTGAAACCTAATATTGTCTATGTTTAGGGTTCAAAGCCCAAGTTAAGCCAAGCTCGGCCCATTTAGAAAGCCCATGTGCCAACTAGTAGGCTAAGGTATAAAAGGAACCCTCTCCACACATGGAGAGGGTGTTGGTCATTTCATGTGTGTGTTTTCATATGTGTAAAAGATCCACTAAACTCTCTCTCTCTTAATCTAATATTCTTTTATTTTCCTTTCTCTCTCTATTCTTATTATTTCGGCTTATATAGCTTATTAGGTTTGCTTATTGTGTTGTGATATGGATTAGTTATTGGGATAACAATGAGTGTTGATTTTTCGTTTCCATTAGTTATTATAATTCATTATACACCTAAGTGAAAGAGAGAATCCCCAAACACTTATGTGAGGTGCTAGTATATACTTTCC
>BQNB010017897.1:0-45267 GCA_026074375.1 Tanacetum coccineum
ATTCATCCATAAGCCATGAATGTCTCACAGTATCAATAATATCAGATCCATGCATTAACCTTTTAATTTGTTCCCACATTTCTTTAGCATTTGCGCATTCATCCACTGAATTGTATATGTCATTTAGTATTGCTTGAAGAATGTAATTCATAACCCTGACATCAGCAATATATTTCTTTCTATCACCCTCCGTCATTTTGGACAATGGTTCAAGTATTTGTTCTTGAGGGTCATCAGGATTAGGAACCAGTGGTCTTTTATAAGGTCCATGTTATATCGAATGCTACATCCTTTCCCCTTCTTCAAGCTGGTTATCCAAAAACCTTCAGAATCGACTTTCCCATAGAATATAATTCCCCTTTTCAAGCATTGGAGGTCTTGCATTTGCTCCTGACTCAGCTAAGGTTTGCTGATTTGAGTTGTTTGAATTATTTAAAGCAGACATGATGTATCAAATGATTACAAAGCAAACTTGGATTGTTTTAGAGATAACTAATTGTAATCGTGAAGTGAACGAGCAATAACAATCTTGACTTGTACTACAATGAGTCCGTGAGTAATTAAAAGACTAGATAACACTTAAGCTTGTATACGAAAGCTCAAGTTCCAATGATTAGAAGTTACAAAACCCCTTTAACTGTGTTACGAAACCCAAGGAATGAGATACGAAACCGTGAATTTACATAACCAAAACCAAGTTTTTGATACGAAACCTCTGATTTACGAAACCACAAAGAGTACGAAAGCTTCCACAATCTATGAAACCAAATGGTTACCGAAAGCTCAAGGATACGAAACCCCCTTTTGTAAAATCCAAATATTCTCTACTTACGTAAAAACAAGAATTCACTAACTTTCGTAAATTCTTAGCTACGAAACCTAAAGAAATTTTATTAATATGATTTTAAACATTTTTAGAATGAAAAACACAACGTTATCTTTACAAATTAACAAATTTCTATTTCACGAAAGCTAGATTCAAGTTTATGAAAGTAATTCTACGTTATGAAAGTTAAACAATGAGTTACGTAAGCAATTTCCCGCCTAAAAAACCGTTACCGAAACCACTTTCATGGTTACGAAAGTTATCAAATCCACTTTTTTGATCAATTTAAATCTAAAAACACATATTTTTCATAAACGAGATATTAAATCTACAATTTGATGGTTACGAAAGCTAATAGTTTGCGTTTGAAGATCAAAAACACATCAAATCATAAATCTAAACCATACGAAACCTACTGTTCATCCTTACGAAAGCTCAAACGATCGAATTTCTTACAATTAAGCTCGATTTGATCACGAAATACACACACTAGATCTCTCCTGGCGATAGATACCACTTGTTAGATGCTATGTTTGCTATGTAGTAATCATACAAAAGCTATTGAGAATGAAGGAGAGGAGCTAGAGAGTATTTTCATCATTTTCTAAATTTTCATTTCAAAGGGGAAAATAGAAATGGGAGGGAGAAGTGAAGTTACAAACTACAAGACTTGTATAAATACTCCTTCAAGATGAGTATTTATACTTATTACTTATCCTATTCTATTTTCCTAAACTTAGTCAAACCTTGGTCAACTTTACTTAACTTTGACCAAGATAGACTTTATTACATCCTAACTACTAATAAAACTATAAACTAAGCTAAGACCAATTTATAATAATAATTAACACTTTTATCGTTTCTAACAATATCCCCCTAAGGGTTGATTATTACAAACGCTTCATCGTCAGTAGAATTGGTCTTCCATTCACAAAAGATTCTTTTTGCATCCAAAATATCTTTTCGCCATGTTTCTCCCCCTTTAGGAGGATCAGCATCGTAATGTTGGTCATCATGATATGCAGAAAATTATGGCTTTTCAAACTTGGCTTTCAAAATTTCCCATATTTCTGGATCAGCTGCTTGATCTTGAGGTTTTGTCTTCATATTCCGATACAGTTGTTGTTGAATATCAGCAGATGATGTTGTAGCAGTTAAAGAGCTTGTTTTAGGATAAAGATTGAGAGTTGTATTCTGCATGTATTTTCAAAATAGTTCTTCAATCAACTTTGGTCCATGAGCAACAAATTCCTTGGATACCATACCAGATATATCAACAGGAGAGACTTCTCGATCCTTGTTGACTACAAGCTTTACCAAGCGAGGCATCTCTTTTTTTAGCATTTCATTTGTCTTTGTAACTGTCAGCTCAGGAACAATCGTGTCACAGTGTTGTAGAACTTCTTGAATCTTATTCATGAAGAACTCTCAAGTGATAAATTTGTTCTTGATATGAGAACGAATTAAGTTTCTTCGCCTGCCCATGCCAGCAATACTTCCTGGTAGATTTCTTGTTTTAAGAATGAAAGAACTTTTCTTGTGTTTTGTTGTGAAAGAAGTCTTAGATGTTGTAGCAGTTGTGGGTGAAATATTAGCAGTGAAGTCTTCTGAAGTTGTTTTTTCTAAAAAAGAAACATTCCTAGGGGATCTAATGGGTGAGGGAATTGGTGTCTGCATCTGCTCATTCCTAGTCTCCTAACTACCCGACACATTAGCAACCTCCGTTTCCTTAACAACTTCCTTAGTTGTCTCAGCTTCAACATTTGTTTCATCCTCAACTTCTTTTTCAACAATATTCTGTTCTGTCCCAACTTCTGCAGTTTCCTTTTCTTCTATATCTTGTTCAACTTCCTTTTCTTTCTCAGTTTCATCATCATCAGACACACGTTCTGGATTTTCCTTTTGACTCCCGGGCTCTATCTTACTACCGGTATCATCAACCTCAACACCTTCATTGCTTAGTATAGAATCAGCAAATTCACTTGCATATGATTCATCATCAATACTTCCTTCAACCATCTTATCAATCTCCTCCTCATCTAGTTTTTCTTGAACTTTAGCTATATTTTCTTGAGCCTTAGCAAGCAAAGCAGTTTTGTGAAGAGTTAGACTTAGAAGAGTTGCTTCAGCTATTGCGTCTCTTTCTCTATCATCTCCAGGAGGTGGAATAGAAGGTGTAGATTGTTTCTTCTGTTTGATAATTTTTCTTGGTGAACTAGATACTCTAGCAGTCTGCTTCCTCTTCTTCGTCTCTAGAGGATTAGCAGAAATGGTAGGCGACCTATGGGCTCTAGGTGTATTCCTATTCGTTCCTTGGGTAGAAACAACCGGTTGTGGTTGATTCATTGGAACGGCTACCTTCATGAACACCGTCTCATACTCCTTAAAATCATCAGTCTCCCTAATCTCTGCTGTTAAGAAAGCATCCAAAATCAGCATCCCTCGAACTGAGACATTTCCCGTTGTATACACACTAACCAATGGAACATCATCCTTGATAGAATGATAATCCTCTTCAATCCTCTTAGGAATGTTGGGGAATTTCTTCATCAGATCAGCAATAATCAATTTGGTGAATTGAGGATACTGAATAGCTTCCTTTTTCTAAAACATATTATTCACAAAATCCTACTAAAGAAGAGCAGCATAATCGACATGTGTTCTGTTGATTACATCATGAAACAACTGAAGAATGTTGATCTTGGTCTGATCATGGCTAGAAGTTCTTGTTGTTAAGCATCAATTGAATACTTTGAACATAGTCTGCCATGGTTGAGCCCATATTCTTTGTAAAGAAAGCACTCACTTTGTCGACAACACCTTGATAACCAACTCTGTTCATGAATGCTTCAATAGTGTGGATGTTGGCTGGTGCGACAAATGGATTCTCAGGAGTTTCCACTGGTAATTGGAGAGTGTCTCGGAACATAACCACAATATATACAAATTGCTCAGTATCCAGCAAGAATTTGATCGTATCCTCAGTATCTGGTACCTTGCTCACCGTCCTCCAGAATTGTTGTAGGTACACAGCAAGGACATCGGCAGTTGCAGTTAATGCATGACTGAGATAATGATCAAGTAATATCAGCCCAACTATCTTGCATTCAGGAGAGCAAGGAATACTCTGCAACACCGCATAATTGTTGCATCTCCCGATTGGTTTGTATTGAGGCACAAGTTGAGTTGCTGGAATCACGTGTTGAGCCATGTGGAATACTGTATGATGACATGAAATGATTAGTGAAATGAGATATAGTTTGAAACTTTGCACATATTTGACATGTTTTGTCTCTTTCCACTCTGTCTGTTTTATATGCTCTGGCATTTCTTTTTGAGCATATTCTTATCATTTTCTTTCTCATGTGCCCATTCTTGCTTTTTCGGGCACATGCCATACGCTTTATTCTTTTAAAGTTATTTTGTATGCTCTAGCATTTCTTTAACGAGCATACATTGATTTGCTTTTTCGCGTATGGATTTTATCTCTCTTTCTATTTGATTTTCCTCACCAGAAAGCATTTGTGAAATGATACTCTTTAAAGAATAATGAAGAAATACTTTGATTTAAAAAAGACCAAGTTGGCAAAAATTCAATTTGTGACAACCATTGAAATTTAAGAAATCCAAAAGCATAACTTCATATTCTCAAAAGCTTTTTGTAAAAGAGTACCATTTTCTTGACACAAAAAATGCAGTCTTTTGATTTTGAAATTGAGATAACTTTTCCAAGCACAAATTTTTTTAAGATGTTTTGAAAACAATAATTTAAATAACCAATCTAATGAAACGACAATTGGATGGTCACTAAGCCACTCACTCCTCATTCTGTTCATTGCAGAAAATGGCTGAAACCGGACATGACTTAGACCATTTACCCAATAATTGTTCAATAGATAGTTACAAACCATATTTTGAACGGTTTTTGAAACAATCTTTTCAAAACTTTTGAACTTCTCTTTTATGAAACATGAGAAATTTTATGATCACAGACAGTTGGAGCTCACTTTTTGCATTTCCATATTATGTTCCTTTTCTTATTTTGAAATCATTGATCACTTTGACTGAAAAATTTTGTTTAAACAAAACATGATCTTATATATGATATTTGGATGGTCAGTAGATTGCTCACTCCTCATCCTGTTAAATTTAGGAAACGGTCGTAACAGGACACAATCTTCACCATTTATTCTATTTATCTATATAAAATGTGTTTGAAAACAAAATTTATCATTTGTTTTCGTAAGATACCTTTTTGTTTAACAATGAAGCCCATTTGAGTTTCTGAGAAAACTTTTTCCAATTTAAGTTTTCTTTTACGAAACCCAAAAATTTTCAGCCCATTTTATCTTACGAAACCCATCTTAAGCCCAAAATATCATTTTACGAAACCCATTCTGGCCCAAAACTTCTATTTTACGAAACCCATTGGCTCATTACAATTTACGAAACCAAAACCAGAGAAACATGACTTTTGTGAATCTGATTTTACAAACTGAATGATTCAACTTATATGAACAGCTTTACGTGTTGGGAATTATAGATTTGATGAGACATAAGAAACAAGTAATGAAACAAAAGGATCAAAATCGTCATTAAAGAATTCTACAAGATGTATGAGAATATTAAGATTCTGGAGGATCTCCTTAAGAAGATAAAGATAACAGAAGATATTCCTAAATGTTTAAAAGATTTATTTAATGTTTATCTTCCTTTGTAAGTCTTGGACTCCTTATGTTATAAAAGGAGGTCCCAGACGTGTTGTTTTATGTACACAAAGAAAACCTGTGTGTGTGTGTATCAAGAAAGATGTAAACGTCTAAGTTAGTTGTGGTGTAGCCTCAAGGTAATCAAGGTTTTCCTTGATCCCTGTTACTGTTAGAGATAGGTAACCGTATTATTCTGATCAAATAATATTGAGGCTTGAAGTGTATTATATGGAAAAATCTTGTTATGATATCAATGTTCTTATGCTATTTCCGCTATGCATATTCTTTATGTTCATTGTTATTATTATCCTAGATATAAAAGATCTAAACAATCTTGAGCTAAAAACGATCTAAGGAGCTCTATCAGACTTCACAATTGGTATTAGAGCCTCGTGGCTCTCGATCTAGGATCAACAAGGAGTTTTATGTTGAATTTATAAAGGAACAAGGTTCGAAAATTTTCTGTTTTTGTTTTTATGCTAATTTGTGACGGATTCGTGACAGCTTTGTGACACTAAAAAGCGTCGTCTGGATACTTAAAAAAAAGAAGGCCCTTTAACAAAGGTGTGCTGCGTTATTGGTATGATCATGACTGGTTGTTACATGTGATGCGTTATTGGTTTTCAAGGTCTGCTGGTGTTCGAGTTATAACAGCAGGTTTTGGGATTAGATCGGTTATGGTATGTTGAAACCCTTGGCATAAATGTTTTGTATAGATTGGATTGGTTAGTGTTGTGGTTATGGTTCACTAAGATCGACATGGTTGAAGGTATTGTAGCTACAACAGTGGTAAACGATTAATGTTTTTGTTTACAGCAGTTACTACTGCTAAGGCAGTTAGTTACTACTGCTTGAACTTCTATGAATGCTGCTGTTTGTTCTTTTTACTACTGCTTGTTGGACTTTAACCAACGTTAGTGCTGTTAGTGACGTTTAGTGCTGCTTGGGCTCGAATACATGAATGATACTGCTGCCAAATAACTGGTTAATGCTGCCAAAGGAAGATTAGTGCTGCCAGTTCATGTTAGTGCTGCTATCACTAAGGGTTAATGCTGCCAGTTTATACTTAGTGCTGCTAGTATGATTAATGCTGCTAGTATATTTTTAATGCTGCCAGTATTAAGTTTCTGCTGCTTGGGTAAATATTAGCAGTTACTACTGTTGAACTTAAACCAAGGTTAGTACTGCTCATATACTTATTACTGCCAATAGAAGGAGTTACTACTATTGGTTACTACTGCTTGGTTTAAGGGGAAGCTAGTGTGTTTGGATTCAGATTCACTTAAAATTTATAAAGGCTAGTTTTGGAAATTTATTGGATTAATTAGTTACGAAGAAGATCGTTTATCACCTATTTGAAGTTGAAGTGGAGTTTTTCGGATGCGTGTTCTTATCATATCTTAAAGTGGGTGTTACACTTTGAAGATAACTTGTTCATGCTTAGAAACGATGTGACGAAGACTTGATAAATTTTGCAAAGGTGTGTGATTTCTCTTATGGTGCTCAATGCTCACATTTGCTATCACTTAGTATGTGTCTCATAGAAGATGAGGATTTTTGTCAAGAGGTTGCGATCTACTTATATTTCACAGATTTATTTATAAGCTTGACGTCACATGAATAGTACAAGATATAAGACACAAGTTTGGGTTATTCTGCTTTAGCATCAAGTTCGTTATACTTAGTTTTCTTCATCAGTAATTATTACATAGAGTATGCAGAATTAAAGATTCAAGAAATGGTTAACATATGGGTTTTATGGGAAGCTTATTGTTAAAATGTTTAACCATTTACATGCATCATCGAGGTGATGGTTTTTACTACTGCTAGTCATTATTACTACTGCTAGTGTGAGTTTCTACTACTCAGATTTATTTTTTAAATTGTACGTCATGGAGGGTAATTCGAGGAGCTAGAAGGATTGGATTAGAAGTGTAATATTGGTTTGTAGTGGTCAAGATCAAAGTTTCTTATATTCATATGTCCCCTATTGGATTATGACAAAAAGGGGAAGAAATATTAACAGTTGCAACTTGTAGATCCTTGATATGGCATGGTACAAAGGAAATCTGATTAAGGGGACGTTTTGTTTCATTCAGGGAGATCCATGATCTCAACTTTAGGGGAAGCTTTTATTAAAGGCTTTATGATGAAGTTCGTACAAGAACATGTTTGTTTTGTCATCATTAAATAGGGGAAGATTGTTGGGAATTATAGATCTGATGAGACAAAAGAAACAAGTAATGAAACAAAAGGATCAAAATCGTCATTAAAGAATTCTACAAGATGTAGGAGAATATTAAGATTCTGGAGGATCTCCTTAAGAAGATAAAGATAACAGAAGATATTCCTAAATGTTTAAAAGATTTATTTAATGTTTATCTTCCTTTATAAGTCTTGGACTCCTTATGTTATAAAAGGAGGTCCCAGACGTGTTTTTTTATGTACACAAGAAAGAGGTGTTGTGTGTATCAAGGAAGAATGTAAACGTCTAAGTTAGTATGTGAGTGTAGCCTCAAGGTAATCAAGGTTTTCCTTGATCCATGTTACTGTTAGAGATAGGTAACCGTATTATTCTGATCAAATGATATTGAGGCTTGAAGTGTATTATATGGAAAAACCTTGTTATGATATCAATGTTCTTATGCTATTTCGCTAATGCATATTCTTTATGTTCATTGTTATTATTATCCTAGATATAAAAGATCTAAACAATCTTGAGCTAAAAACGATCTAACGAGTTCTATCAGACTTCACATTACGTATCATTTTTCAACGTTTTAAGCTTATTTAAAATCCTAAAGTCATTTTCTCATTATTACGAAACCTTTCTTAGTTACGAAACCAATGATTTCAGTCCATAAAATGATATTTCAAATGATCAATCAATTCCAATCCAATTACTAATTTAACACAATCATTTTGCCTCAATCAATTTCATTTTTACACGTTTTTCAAATTTACGAAACCCTAGATCTCACCGAAACCTATTTATTCAACTAAATCACGCAATTAATAACAAACAATTCATAAATAGGACTCGAATCTTACGTTTTCTAGCACAAGGAATCGATTAAACGATTTGGATAACAATTTCTTTGATACGAAAGCTCAAAATGGCAGAGAATATATGAAACCGTGAAATTACAAAAGTAATTAGGTTTCATACGTAACCATCTATTTATATCTCCGAAAATGATTTTGACATTTTGTCAGTTTTAGTCCCTCAAGTTTCTTACGTAAAGCCTTTTAAACCCTACGAAAGTTACTTTGAAACTTTGACAGTTTTAGTCCCTTGAGTTCTCTTACGTAAGCCTTTTAGACCATACGAAACTACTTTTAAACTTTGTCATGTTTAGTCCCTTGAGATCCTTTCGTATACAAATACCACCTATACGAAAGTCATTTTGCCATTTTCCACCTTTATCTTTAAAAACTTGACTTTCGTATTCCTCTTTTTTTCAAACTTTTCATAACTCCCCCTTGGAGTTAGACAACTTTTTCAAAAATAACCCTTTTGATTTAATTTTTCCAGTTAAGTTTCTGTTTTTACTAAAGAAATTTCATAACTCCCCCTCGAACAATTATCCACTTTTGAAATCTCCTTTTTATAAAAATTTGTTCGAAATGAAGTTATTTTTGCCTTTGAGCACACAGTCTTATTTTCTGATGATGATTTGTCCTGAAAAATGTTATAACTCCCCCTTAATAAGATATCTAATTAAAGAACTTATCGAGCGTTAGTTAATTTTGCAGTTTTGAACATTCTTGTTTGAGAAGATTTTGAAAACATCAAGAATTTCATAACTCCTCCTCGAATAAATGTCTAATTAAAGAACTCATTCAAGAGATGCTAATTCTTGCAATTTTGCACACTTGAAAATTTCAAAACTTAATGATTAATGAAGAAATCTTTTGTTTTTGAATGGATTTTGAATACAAAACACATATTTTTACAGTGAAAGATCATTTTAGAATGATTTACTCCCCCTCAGTTCATGATACAAGAATTTGCATTTAAAGAACCACTTTTTGAGAAATGAATTATCATGAGACTGATTTGAACGGAGAAGATATGTGTTTGAATCTTTAAATTAAAAAAATATTTTAAAATATTTTTTTTAAAATCTTGTTTAATTTTTGAATTTTTTGAATTTTGTATTTTGTTTTTGAAATGTATTTACAAATATTTTTGATGTATGGTCTTAGTTTCAAGAAGACAACTTTGCAAGACGTTCCAACTGAAGTGGAGTCATACATCGCATACCAATCTTGTGAACTAAAAAATCAAACCTTTCTTTTGGAAGGGCTTTTGTAAATAGATCAGCAAGCTGGTATTCTGTCCTGACAAAGTATAATTCAATTATACCATTCTCAACATGCTCATTGATAAAATGATAACGGATGTTAATGTGCTTTGTTCTTGAATGTTGTACCGGATTGCAAGATATGGCAATTGCACTTTTTGAATCAAAGTATATCGGAATCTTGTTGAAACGAAATCCATAGTCCAACAGTTGCATTCTCATCCAGATGACTTGAGCACAACATGCAGACAAGGATACGTACTCAGCTTCCGCAGATGACATGGCTGTACAATCTTGCTTTTTGGACGACCAACTGACTAATTTATCTCCCAGAAATTGAATGCCTCTAGATGTGCTTTTGCAATCATCATTACACCCTGCATGGCCTGCATCTGCATAGGCAATTAGCTTAAATCTAGAATCCTTTGAGTACCATAGACCCATGTTAATGGTTTGTCTAAGATATCAAAAGATCCCTTTGACCTCTTTAAGGTGTTTATCAGTCGGGCGTGCCTAATAACGCGTACATACAAACGTTGCATAGGCAATGTCTGGTCGACTAGCAGTTAGATACATGAGTCCCCCAATCATACTACGATACTTAGTTTGGTCAACTGTGGTACCCTGTAAATCTACATCAAGTTTAGTCGTAGTCATTGGTGTACTTACGATATCATATTTTTCTATCCCATATTTCTTAAGAATATCCATGGTATATTGTGATTAACTTTTAAAGATACACCAGAGTGATTAATGAACCTGAAGTCCAAGAAAGAACTTCATTTCACCGATCATTGACATTTCAAAATTATATTTCATAAGCTTTTCAAATCTTTTTGCAAAAACTGGTTTAGTTGACCCAAAAATTATATCATCAACATAGATTTGAACTAACAAAATGTCATCCCCATGCCTCCTTGTAAATAATGTCGGATCAACAATACCTTTTGTGAAATGGTGTTCGATTAGAAATGAAGAAAGCTTGTCATACCAAGCTCGCGGGGCTTGTTTGAGACCATACAGAGCTTTCTTAAGATGATAAACATGGTTAGGAAACTCTGGATCTACGAAACCATCTGGTTGGCGAACAAAAACTTCCTCGTTTAGCGGTCCGTTCAGGAATGCTGTTTTAACATCCATCTGAAAAATAGGAAAGTTCTTGTGTGCCGCATAAGCCATAAAGATTCTGACAGCTTCGAGTCTTGCAACTGGTGCAAACAACTCCTCGAAATCTATTCCCTCCTATTGACGATATCCTTTGGCAACCAAACGAGACTTGTTCCAAATAACTGTGTTTTCTGCATCTGTCTTATTTTTCCAAATCCATTTTACTGCAATTATGTTTCTGCCAACAGGACATTCAACAAGCTCTCAAATGTCAAGGTGTTTAAACTGATTTAGCTCATCTTGCATAGATTCAATCCAGCTGTGATCAAGCATAGCTTCCTTAATATTATTTGGTTTAATTATACTGACGGTAAGTGCATACATGCAAACTTCTGCATCAGTTTGTAGTCGTTTCCTTGTCATTACCGGCTTTGAGGGATCACCAATTACTTGTTCTATTGGATGATTCTTAGTCCATCTATCAGTTGAGTGATGTTGTTGGTGAAATTGATGCATATTTGATGGATCTTAATATGTGGAAGATGACTCGGCAACTTCAAATTTAGGAGTTTGTGGTGCATTATGAAACATATTTCCATCAAAATCTGCAACATCTTCTTGAACAAATTCATCAGCAACTTCATTCATGACTGGAAAGTTTGGTGCAGTAGAGACTTGTTCATCTGACGAAGATACAACTGGAGGAGCATCATCTTGATCAACGACGATTGATGAGGATGAAGAAGTGTGGTCATTATCAGTAGTATTTGCAGCAGAATCATCAGACACTTCTTGTGAACTCGTCTCATAGTATTCTTCATACAGAGGACCAAACAAATTATCCAAGTTAGATTTTAAAGGTATTGATTGTGAATCTTCTGATGAATTACTAAAATTCATGCAGTTCATTCCGGGTTCTAAATTGTTGCATTCAGAAGCCATAGCCGTGAGTTCATCAAACTTGACATGGATTGTTTCCATTATCTTCTTAGTTCTGCGATTGTAAATACGAAATCCTCGTGATGACTTAGAATAACCAATAAAGATACCAATGTCAGCCTTCGGTTTCATCTTCCCAAGGTCATCACGATCATTTGTTGGATAGCAAAGAGATCCAAACACATGAAAGTATTGAATATTAGGTTTTTTGCTATGAATCAGCTCATAAGGAGTTTTGTTGTGGCGAGTGTTTACAATAGAGCGATTCTGGGTAAAGCAAGCAGTAGCAATAGCCTCGGCCTATAGAAATTTTGGTTCTTTAGAAAAGATAAGCATTGTTCGAGCGGCCTTTATGAGTGTACGATTACGGCGTTCAACAACACTATTCTATTGAGGCATTCAAGCAATTGAAGTTTTGTGAACAATGCCTAACTTTGCCTAAAAAGATCGTAATTTCTCGTTTTTGAATTCGGTTCCATTATCAGTTCGAATAGTCAGAATATGAGCCTTTAAATTCCTTTAAACCTGATTAACAAAATTGATAATCATCTCTGGAGCCTCATCTTTGGTGTGAAGAAAGTATACCCAGGTGTACCAAGAATAGTCATCAACAATCACAAGAATATATTTCTTGCCATTGATACTTGCAACTTACATTGGCCCACACAAATCCATGTGAAGTAATTCCAGTTTGGATTCGGTGCTTGGAACCAACTTTGATAGAAGTGAAGCTTTCTTACTCGTACCCTGTTCACAAGCTGAACATAGGTGATCTTTGGTGTACTTCAATTTCAGTAGCCCATCAACTAAATCATTTGAAGTGAGTTGGTTAATGGTGCCAAAGTTTAAATGAGATAGGCGATGATGCCATAACCAAGATTTTATTGATGTGACTCTGGACATTAAACACACTGGAGAAGAAGCCGCCATCACAGAAATAGAGATAGTATAGAGATTCAAATCTCGAGAACCCGTAAGTAAATCATCTCCCTCTAAGTTCCAAACATAACACGTGTTTAAACGAAAGGCTACTTCTAAATCTCCGTCACAGAATTGTCCAACCGAAAACAAATTATACCCAAGGCCTTTAACATAATATACATGAAAAATTGTGAGATCGACTTGAACATAATCTCTATAGCCTGTGATTGCAGCGAAATGATCATTCCCAAAGCAGATCGTTCCCATGAATTTCTCAATGAAATTTCTTAGCAGTTGAAGATTGCCAGTCATATGCTTTGAGCATCCGCTATCAATAATCCACAGAACAAGCTGGATCACCTGCATTACATGACATAAATGCAGATGGAAGAGTGGACAGTTTAACTACCCATTTCTGAGTAGTAACTGGTGTTTTAGTCTTTGGTCTAATACTAGGTCTACTATTTGTTACACTTGATTGTTATTGAGCAGATTTGTTTCTAGGTATCCAATTAAAACCATGTTGATATTCAAACCACTTTTGCCACTTTCTATTGGTCGCAATTTTGTTGTTCATGTAACTGCTTAGTGTCCTTGTTTTTCTAGAATCAGAAGATGGTGTTAATGCATTAGAGACCTTACTTGTTGTTGTTGGGGTTTTAGCAACACTTAACCTAGATTTAGCAACAACGAAAGTAGCTCCTAGATTCTTAGATTTAGCTGCTAAGGGGGATGTAAATAAGGCTCTCTTAACACTAGACTTCCTAGATAAGGCATGACAAACATTCGAAGTATTTGTGCCACTTTTATTAGAATCTAAACACGCACTATTCAATGTCTTCTACACATATGTAGAGGAGCTCTTAGTGTTCTTCAAGATACTATTCTTTGATTTAATGTCCTTAGACGTTGATCTTCTAACACTATGTGAACTTTCTACACCTGTGAAATTCAAAACATTTGTATTAGCCTTAGAAACTGGTGTTTTCATGTCTTGCTTGTTTATTTTATACATCCCTCTTGTAATGACATTCTCATTGTGTTTTTGACCTTGCTCTGGTTTGGGTGTAGACTGTGAAGTGACTGGTTTTGACCTATCTGAGTTAACCTTAGTGTTTGTCGCAATTTTGTTGTGTGCTATTTGTTTGTTAAACGGTGTAACACATATACGTTTTCCTAAGGTCTCAGATGAATCAAACTTAGTATTCACATTCTTTCCTTTCTCAATTGTGCGAAGCTTACTTTTAAGTTCAGAAATGGTCATCAAAAGATCTTGATTTTCAGCACGCACATCACCATAAGCATAAGTCTTTTGAGTGACACATCGAATCAAATCATCAACTTCTTTTTGATGCTGAGCCCGTGTTACTTTGATGGAATTAAAAAGCTTTTGAAATTCAAGTTTAATGTTTTCTCGTTCTTGAACAACTGACTCAACTTGACCTTTAATAACACGTTCTCAGAATTCAAAGTTGACAATTTTGACTGCCAAGAAACATCACAATCCATTTTCTCTTTTTGATGTTGTAATTTTAGTTTAAAATTAATACTCTGAGCTTGTGATCGCTAAAAATCGTTTTCAAGAATTTTAATTATATGGAGCAAATTAGCAAATCATGTTTTTGTTGTGCAGCCGAGAGCAACACATAATCTTGGATTTCACTTGTCAAGGACACTTCCAAAAGTCGATCAATCTCTTTTTGTAAAAGAATTTCTGTTGGAGATTTTTCATTAACTCTTTGTTCCATTGACTCAAAAATATTTAACATTTCCTGCACTTCCTCAATGAGTTCTTCTTTGATGTCTTTCAAATTCTTGTATAAAGATCTTGACGTCGGAATCACATCGGTTTTATAAAACTCCCTTAATTCATTTTGACTATCAGACAGCCATCTACGGTCTGCGTCTTTCAAAAGAGTTTTATTAATCTTGGTGTAGAAACCGGTAAGTGCATTACCCAATTTATCAATCATTTTTAACAATCGACTTTCATTTGGCATTTTTAAAACTGGTGATTCCGATGGAACATCTTTAGACTCAGAACTATGATTGGAAGTAGAAGGAATTGAAAAATATGTTTGTTCAGCAGAAATTTCTTGTTGAGGAACAAATGTTTCATAAAGCGCATTTATTTTGTCATAATTAACTTGAATCATTTTGTCTTTCATTTTGATTTGACTTTCTTCCGCATCCTCTAAAGTTTCCTCTGAATCTGTTGAATTGATTATCAACTTTTCACTATGAAGCATATCTCCATCATACATTTTAGGTTGTGCTGCAATGGCCTTCTTGAGACGTTCGGGATTCTGATAACCCAACCCAGCTTTAAGAAATGGATCATAAATTTTGTTTGGTTTCTTTCCGAGCATGTGAATCGTTTGAAGAGACTGACCCATTTTATAAACAATTCGATCATGAGAACTCAGTTTCTCTTCGAGATCAACAATATCTTCAAGATATTGATTTTCTCGCTCTCTAAAAGCCTTTTTAGCTAACTGAGTTTCATGTTGAATGAGTAACTTTTCATTTTCAATTTTGAAACAATCACTTTGAATTTTATCTTTTTCTCTCAAAAGTCGGTCAATTGTGTCTTTATCATTCCGTAACTCACGTTTCAAATCATCACATGTTTCTTTATATTTTGAACACTGAACTGTTTGTGACTCAAATGTTTTGACCCGATCCTTAAACGTCTCAAGCTCCTGTTGTAGCAAATCTTTTTGCTTTTTAAGCTCATTATTCACACGTTTTTGTTTTTCAGCTTCACGTTGTACATTATATGCTAGCATTTGTATTTCATGATTTTCTTCATGAGCAATTGAATCATGTTTAGACGTACCACCATTATTGTCCACATACGGATCATCAAATATGATACTAGAATCAATTTGATCATCATCCGTTGTTTGAATAATAGTTTTACGTGTCACATGACTCACTTGTTCATGTGCCTTGAATGAATCATGTACCTGACTTACAGCCTTGTCATCATATGATGGCACAGTATCAGTAGTTTCAGCAGCTGGTTGAAGTCGAGCCATTAACATGACTGATGCAGTCAATTCATCCAACGATTCCTCACCATATGCATTATCAAGCATGAAATCATTTTCTTCGTTGCTGAGATGACTTCCAGCTTCATCCTTCATTGCTAGCAACATTTGTTCTCTGAAATACTTAGCATCACGAACTTTTGGTTTTTGACAGTCACGAGCATAATGACCTTTCTCATTGCAATTATAGCACTGCACATTTGCTTTACTTGGAGTAGAATCAGTTCGTGGTACACGCTGAACAATCTGATTGCTTTCATCACTTGCATTTCCTGCATGAAACATTTGATTCCTATTTCTTCCTAAATTCTTGTTAGCAATTCCACCGTAACCTGCATTCTTGGTTTGTATGTCAACTCGTCCATCCTGAACTACAGCTTGATTTTTTGTGTTTGATGACACACGAAGACGATTGTTGGTAGGTGAATAAAACTTTTGAGAGATTGCTCAGGCTAATAAGATCATAGCGGTTGTAAGCTTGTCCTCTTGAAAATCCCTTTGTAACTCCCCTTAATATTCGTCATCGTAATCAACAACAGATGGAGGATGTGTAACATAGTATGATTGTAGAGAATAAGAAGAATTGGCATGAAGATGTGATGAAGAAGCATTTGAATGAGCAATAAGAGCTAACGGATCATGATTCTTGGCAGATTTCTTTGCCCTGGATGCTAGAACATGTGGTTCAAATTGTACCAACGAAACATACAACATATCATACGAGATGACTTTGTCAGATTGATTTTGACGAACCATGGTAACATATTTGCTCCATTCTGGTTGCAAGCAATTTAGAAACTTTGTGTTGATTGCCACTGGAATAGGACGAACATTATTATGATCCATGATATTCACAAGTGTCATTAACCTTTCATGCACATAGTCTAATGATTCCCCTTCTTTTGCTGCAAACTTATCAAATTCATCAATAAGCCGTGAATGTCTCACAGTAGCAGTAATATCAGATCCATGCATTAACCTTTTGATTCGTTCCCACATTTCTTTAGCATTTACACATGCATCCATTGAATTGTATATGTCATTTGGTATTGCTTGAAGAATGTAATTCATAACCCTGACATCAACAATATATTTCTTTTTATCACCCTCAGTCATTTTGGACAATGGTTCAAGTATTTGATCTTTAGGATTATCAAGACTAGGAACCATTGGTCTTTGATAAGGTCCATGTTGTATCGAATGCCACATCCTTTCCCCTTCTTCAAGCTGGTTCTCCAAAAACTTTCTGAATCGACTTTCCCATGGAATATAATTCCCCTTTTCTAGCATTAGAGGTCTTGTATTTGCTCCTGACTCAGCTAAGGTTTGCTGATTTGAGTTGTTTGAATTATTTGAAGCAGACATGATGTATCAAATGATTACAAAGCAAACTTGGATCGTTTTAGAGATAAAGTATTGTAATCGTGAAGTGAACGAGAAATGACAACCTTGAGACAATAAGTTCGTGAGTAATCAAAAGACTAGGTAACACGTAAGCTTGAATATGAAAGCTCAAGTTCCAATGATTAGAAGATACGAAACCCCTTTAACTGTGTTACGAAACCCAAAGAATGAGATACGAAACCTTTGAACAATGTACGAAACCTCAAAACTGTGCTACGAAACCTTTTCCAATGAGTTACGAAACCTTCCAAGTATGAAACCAATGTTACGAAACCTCTTGAATATAAGAACTAATCCTCTACGAAACCTCATACTATAATACGAAACCTCTTTGCGAAACCTTCAGTAACTAAACTATGATACAAAACCTCTACTGTGATACAAAACCATGAATTTACGAAACCAAAACCAAGCTTTTGATACGAAACCTCTGATTTATGAAACCACAAAGAGTACGAAATCTTCCACAATCTATGAAACCAAATGATTACCGAAAGCTCAAGGATTCGAAACCCCTGATTTACGAAACCACAAACAATACGAAAGCTTCCACAGTCTATGAAACCAAACGGTTACCGAAAGCTCAAGGATACGAAACCCCCTTTCGTAAAATCCAAATATCCTCTACTTACGTAATAACAAGAATCCACTTACTTTCATAAATTATTAGCTACGAAACCTAAAGAAATTCTATTAATCTCATTTTAAGCATTTTAGAATGAAAAACAAAATGTTTTCTGTTCAAATTAACAAAGTTCTTCCTTACGAAAGCTAGAATCAATTTTACAAAAGTAATTCTACGTTACGAAAGCTAAACAATGACTTACGTAAGCAATTTCCCGCCTAAAAAACAATTACCGAAACCATTTTCATGCTTACGAAAGCTATCAAATCTAATTTTTCGATCAATATGAATCTAAAAACACGTATTTTTTGTAAACAAGATATTAAATCTATAATTTGATGGTTATAAAAGCTAATAGTTTGCATTTGAAGAACAAAAACACATCAAATCATAAATTTAAACCATACGAAACCTACTGTTCATCCTTACGAAAGCTCAAACGATCGAATTTCTTACAATTAAGCTTGATTTGATTACGAAATACACACACTAGATCTCTCCCGTCGATAAATATCACTTGTTAGATGCTATGTTTGCTATGTAGTAATCATACGAAAGCTATTAAAAATGAAGGAGAAGTGCTAGAGAGTATTTTCATCATTTTATAAGTTTTCATTTCAAAGGGGAAAATAAAAATTGGAGGGAGAAGTGAAGTTACAAACTACAAGACTTGTATAAATACTCCTTTATGATGAGTATTTATACTTATTACTTTTCCTATTCTATTTTCCTAAACTTAGTCAAACATTGGTCAACTTTACTTAACTTTGACCAAGATAGACTTTATTACATCACAACTACTAATAAAACTATAAACTAAGCTAAGACCAATTAATAATAATAATTAACACCTTTATCATTTCTAACAGATGATGGTTGCTTTTTAAAGTGGTATGTGCGTAGATTATGTGTATAATTTTTATTTATGAATGAAGTTTTTTTAGCTGTACTACTTTTGTATTGCTTATAAATTAACACATATAAGTCCTAACGAGGTTCTGATACTGTAACACTCCAATTTATACGGTAATGATTTATAACTAGTTTATATGCTTCATAGTTGAGTCTCATTATCCTTATATACTCTTGTTAGCCTTAAGGACCTCCCATGAAATAAGTTTTAAGTAAATAGGACTAAGCATGAAATGATCCTCCTTGTAAGGACTAGTTTTGCCAAAAGGTAAAACTTAAAATAATACTCATATAAGGTTACTTCATCTCCTGAAAACTCCATAACCTTCTTATTTCTTCTCCATCACCACGTCACACACAATCACAGGCACATAATCTAGGGTTTAACTAATATCTTGATTTTAAGCAAGTTTCAACCAAGATAATGGTATATTGAAGCTTAAAGACGCGAATTATAGCTCTCTTACAATCCAATTTGAGGTAAGGATCATAGTTATGTTTCATAATTCGTTATTAAAGATTACCCACTATTGGGTTATGCTTAAAGATTGTATTTTGATGTCATAAGTGAGGTTTTGTAGAAATTTCCAAGATTATGTTAAGTTGTGATTTTATAAAATCACTAGAAACACATGTTAATCATGTGTAAATAATAAAAAGGATGAGGGGTAACTTGTGGAGATGCCATAACACCAATTTATGGTGTTAGTTTTTGAAAAGTGAGTTTATGTGAAAAGTTATCCTTGAAACCAAACACCCCCTTATGACCTAGCTTATTTAATTACAAGTTTATGACATGTTAAACCGTTTCCTAGGTGAGACCCATGATTAATATATGTTTTAGGTTATAAAAGTTAGCCAAGAGCATATTCGAGAGCTCAAGGAAGGATATAAGCCGACTCAAGGTGAGTAACGTATATAAGAGTAGAAACGGGACTTTAGTAACCCGTTAGACGTAACCCTCATTTTGTGGCACTTATGTTTATGTATATGTGTTATACTCGTGTTATGAGATCATGTTAGTATAATTGTATATTATGAGTTATAACAACTTATACATGAAATACAGTAGACGAGTCAAAACAGCCCGTAACGACCCATGTGGTCTTAGTAATGTGTTTTTAGTTAAAGTGTTGCATTATTGTTTATATAAGTCCTAAGTGGACGACATGACTAAATTAGTCATACATGTCTACGAAAACAGAACTAGACATTCTAGGGGGATGACTTGTATGTATGCATGTTTATTGTGACCCAAAATCGAGTATAAACGTCCTTAGTGGGCGACATGTCTTATATTAAGATTACGCGTTTCATGGAGAAACTTAGACATCCTTAGTGGATGACACAAGCCTTTAAATGACTTATTGCTTCGAAGTGGGATTTAGATATCCTATGTGGATGATTAACATGGTTGTTGAACCTAATAGACGTCCTAAGTGGGCGACATGCGCTATAATGTGATCACATGTTCTGAAGTAGAACTTAGGCGTCCTATGTGGATGACTAGTATGAGTATATGTGTCATTAGATGCTTACTACAAAATATAGACATCCTTAGTGGATGAATAGCACATCATGTTAATGATGTATCCTTAAAACGATATTAGACGTCCTATGTGGACGATTAGAGTATTTAAAGCCACATTAAACCAAACAAGGGTTCACGACGTCCTAGGTGGAAGATACGTATGTACATGGCAAAAATATTACTCATATGTTTGATTATGAAGTATTTAACCCCAACATGAAGAAAAGTTGTAAGAATGCGCTCCTTTATGGAACTTAAGTGCTAATATGCACCACGAACACTATACCGGGGAAGTTCTCTCGAAGCAACTTTCTAGCTTAATTGTCATGTTATATTTTCAGTTAATATGTGTTATCTCACTAAGCTTTATGCTTATGTTGCTTCGTTTATGTCTTTTTATATAGGTGAGATCAAGCTTAAGGTTAAAGGTCGTGGGTTAGCTATTGGTGGAGCTCATAGGTAATAAAGCTACTTCCCTACCCTCTCTTCTACCAAGAAATGCCCTATGATGTTAAACGTTGGTGTATGTGAAAGTAAACTCAGATTTGAGTGGTAAACAATTAGTCATGCTATGTTTTAAAGAGTTAAAGGGCGTTTGGCATTGTGCCAATTCCTTTTGTTTTGATCCATTTTGATGTTGTATGGGTCAAGACTTGTCTTTTGCATTTATGAAAGCTTGCTATTATGATTGAAAGTGTTAATGTCAAGCTTGAGTCTAGTACATATTGGTAGAAATGAGTTTTCGGAAGGAAAATGAAGAAATGCAGAAAAATGGGTCGAACTGGGCACGACCGTCGGCTGTGAGAGCTTAGCCGCCGGCCTGAAGGTCTCTGAGACCTCCGGCCAAGGTCAGCCAGCCGTCGGCCAAAGACCTCAGAAGGTATTTTCGGGTTTTTGTCATCTTGTTTATTTTGTATAATTTATCCGTGACTCGTTGGAGGTCGTGCCACATATCGTCGGAAAGCTCTTTGAGTCTACTTTAGCTTAAGAATATTTTTCAGAGTCTTAATCCCCTCAGAATTTTAAAAAGTTACTTGTGTAGTAACAAAGGTCAATACCGGTAATATTCCCGGTTAAAAAAAATCCTAGTATGGGCGTTTCAGATACCCGCGCTTTGCTGCGGTGCATTTTGTATAGAGCGTTTTTAATATACATCCGTAAAGGCTAAGCTGATATGCAAGTTTGAAATTTATACTAACAGAAGATTTTCTTAAGCATCATTTTAAGCTCCACAGTTCAAACTTAATACATTCACATCATATATTAAAAAGTTTTCTCTATGAATTGATACAATGCATTATGAACTGATACAATGTACTATGAACTGATGATGCAACCGAGCACATTGTTTCCATAACTAAAACTTAAAAGAATCATTTATTCTATATTGTGCCTCAGTTGTATAAGATAATAGAATACAAATTATGGTGCAATATACGCATGAGTCCCAACTGCTAACTTGACTGGGAACGCAACACAGACAACAGAATCCATGTACGCTTAATGTTAAATTAGATGTTATACAACATTTTTATCTCTTAGAAGTTAGATTCAACTCTCACCTTCATATCTCAATGACGAATTTATTTTTGCAATTTAAGATAGAAAGGACCAACAATCAGGATTCAAATTTCAATAACTTTGAACACATGATAAGTACTTACTAATGAATATTATCTAATATCTTTGTTTACCCCTAGGTCAAACAAACATCATAAGTTACATGGTAAAAATAACTGTAGAACCGTAGAGGGGGGGGGGGGGTGAATACGGTTATCTTGACTTCTTCAAAGTTTATAAAACTTCAAGTTAAAAATAACCAAGTGGTGTAATGATCTACTTAGCTAAAGGAACAATAAGTAGATGGAGATAGATAGATAGATAGATAGATAGATAGAGAGAGAGAGAGAGAGAGAGAGAGAGAGAGAGAGAGAGAGAGAGAGAGAGAGAGAGAGAGAGAGAGAGAGAGATGAGAAGAGACTCATGATATATATCTAGTTCGGGATGGGGGTTCTAGTCCATCGTACGTCTAGTTGCGCAATCCACAACACACGTTATACTATTACTCTAGTATAACCTTAATGGTTAGACTATAAACGTACTTACACTATTCTCCACCGGTATGCACTAAGTTCGGGCGCTCACAACAAGAGCTACTGTCTATGGTATTAATCCGCCCTCGGATCTACCTAAGACCCGTGATTCGAATTTCCGTCTAGGATCACTTAGATCATCTAGGATTACTAAGAACTTACCTTGGGAATTACCAAAAAACTACACCACCAACACACCACACAAAGATAAAGAAAGAAAAAAAGCCACACACCGCACAAAAGAACACACCACGCAGCACAAAAAGAACACAGCACACCCGGCAAAAAGAAAAAAACCCCCCCCCCCCCCCCCCCCCCTCCCGCAACTAGTTCGCCCATTGATCTAGGCTTGATCACAAAGATATAGTAATTTTGAGGAGTCGTTATAAGTAGAATGGGTATGAGAAAGAAGATCCTCTACTTATGACTTACTATGTAGATTAGGTACTTGTGTGTCTCTCTTGCGAAGATGTGTTTTTCAATAGAATGATAGATGAGAAGATTAAGAACACAAGAGGTGTTAGAATTAGAGAGTAGGAGAAGAGAAAAAGAGAGAAAGAAAGAATGGAAAGAGGTGAGAAATACAAAGGCTAAGAGGGGGTATTCATAGCCAGAAATTATCTAAATATGGTACAACCAATTCGAGGAGTGGTGCGCTGGCCACGCGCTGAGATTCTCGTCATGGTTTTTTAAGATTTTGGCGTTTTAAATACCCCCTCTTGTTAAACCTCTAATTGTACTTCATGCTTTGACCTTTCCACTATTCTTACACTTAAGATCAACCAACTCAAATAGACATTTGATAAAAACGTTTGTGAAGTAATTTAGAAAAAGATTTAGGGATGTTTGTCTAATATCAAAGAGATAGAAAAGAACTATTGGACAAATGGTGTATTTGGGTATTCCTCACATGTAAAAGGTTTAGTTGGAAACTAACCATGGTTGGGTTGATGAGTTGGCATAGTTAGGATAGAAAGGAATATGCCAAAGGAATATTCTCAACTTGGTGAGCAAGTGTGGATGTTCTGAGAGAGGGAATTTGAATTTAAAATTCAATTACAATTAAGCACATGTGGAATAAGATGAGAAGGTGAGTTGTCATGATGTGAGGGTTTGATGTGATAAAAAGGAGCCTAAGGCTTAAGATTTAAATTTGAAATGTTGAGGGTAAGGATAAGGTTGAAGTGTAGTGAGTTGGCAATGGGTTGGATATGATGTGATGGTTTAGAGCTTAAGAATCTAATTCAAATTTGAATGTTTGAGATAAGGTGGTGAGTTGGAAAAGTGTGTAAGGGAAGCTTGGTGATGTTAAGAGGTTTGAATTCAAGTTATGAGGATGTGTATAGAAAAGGTATGTAGAGAAAGCTTTGAGTGTGTGTATGTGTGTAACTTGAATTCAATAAGAAGTTGTGTGAGTGTATAAGTGAAATAGAGAATAAATAGAGAATGTATGGTAGAGAATGTTGTGATTTGATGGAAATGAGCCTTTGTGGGGAATGTAGGAGACAAGTACAATGGTGTAAGAGAATGTGAGTTGTCATTTGAAGGATAAGCTTGGAGAAGGTTTATGTGGGAAAGGTTTAAGGTTGTGAAGTTGTATAACCAATATAGTTTGCACAAGTTTGTTACTTTTCAATCCGAAACCAATAAAAATCATTGTTTTTCACTAAAAAACACTTAAAACACAAGTAAAGTTTAAACCTTTTTGATATTTCTTACCTCTAATACACCTAAGGAATCATAAAAATAAAACCTTTATGGTTTTTGAAACATAAAAGTTGAAATCATCATCCCATTATTGATGTATATAGGCGAAACACTAAAGAGAGAAAACCAAAAACTTTGAAGCTTAAACACACACAAAAACATCACTAATCATCCCATGGCGATTGATACTAATTGTAAGATATCATAAATCATTCACTACACACACACAATTATATAATAATATTTAAATATATATATATATATATATATATATATATATATATATATAATGAGTGTGTGGAGTTGTTTGAGTGTAGTGTGTGTGTGATGTGAGAGAGTAGGGAGAGAGAGAGAGAGAAAGAGAGAGATTCGATGGGAGAGAGGGAGAGAGGAGAAGAGTGGGTTGATTTCTAGAGATAGAAAGAGAAAGAAAGTAATATTAGCTTAGAAAGAAATGAAATCACCAACCATTTCCCTTCCCTTAAGCCTCTATTTATAGGGGCTTAGGAAGCTTCTAGGTTAACCTAGGGAGGGAAAGGGTATTTTACAATATTTGCTTATAAGTCCCTAGACATTGACTAAACATAAACTATGACTGTGTAACTAACACTTTTCTTGTTTCTAACAATTGGGTTTAATAATCACATTGCCATAAGAGAGAAAAGAGATGGGCATATGTGATTATAAGATGGTTTAAAAAAGGAATGTTTAAAGTGTGTGGAAGGTATAATCATTTATTAGGTAGAAAGGATTAACAAATGATTAGGAGTATGTTTAGAAGAGAAGTGAGGTGTATGAGACATGTGAGGAATACATGTGTAAATTGTAAATCATTTACAAGTAGGGAGGTAGGAAAACTTAAAGTACAATTATCCTCCAAATACCACAAACTCAAATAGTCACTTGGACTTAATCCATGATAATCAACAATTCATTTGATCACTAATCATCTTGATGCAAACAAGCTAAGTGCTTTGCATCTCAAGTAAAGCATATCCCATAACGGGAAAGGATGCATTTACGCAAAGTGACATTTGACTTGGTTTGACCAATAAGGGAGTAAAACCCATTACGTGAATAGGAACAATGTAAATCCGGATGAAGGTAAAATGAATACTTTCGTTTGATTATATGTTGAAAGTATGTTCATACTAGGTTTAGAAGGACGTTTCGGCCTTGAGGAGAGGCGTTTGATAAAAGAATTGAGTTGGCGTTTTGTTGAAAAATAGGCGGATTTGTTTTTGCTCCTCTCTAAGTCTAAACCTCATTTGGAGTGTTCCCAAATGCTCAAATATCATGTACATACCTTTATTAATGTTTTGACATGTGTCGGGTAAGAGGAAAGCTGACTTTGCAAAATCCGGAAAAACCAAAGCCGTGAGTGGCGCACTGGCCACGTGCTGACGCTTGACCAGTGCGCCAGATTCACAAATCTGGTTTTCTGTAATTTGGCTATCATTTGTTATTTTAAGTGTTGCGAACGTTTACTTGTCATCAGTAAAACATGAAAGAGATCCTAGTCAATGTTGCACCAACATTAACATTTAAGATGATAAAACAAATTGTTTTCTTTAGATTATTCTGCATAAAATATACCTTCCAGTATATCGACCCATTAAATTTTTTTCCAACTGTAATGGTTGCACCTCAGCCTCACGAATAATGTGATGAGAAACTGATTACCGACATTAGGGTTGAGCATCGGGTCAAAATCGAACCGAACCGACAAAAACTAAACCGAACCAAAAATCAACTTTGAGGAAAGCAAGAACCGAAAACCCAACCTAAGTGAACCGAACAAAATCGAAACCGAACCGAGGAAAACCGCACTGAAAATATAGTTTAGGCGTATTTTTCTTGGTTTTAACCCGAACCAAACCGAGCAAAACCAAAACCAAAAACCTTAAATATACAAAACCAAAAACCAAACCGAACCGAAAATGGTCGGTTTCTTTTTGGTCGGTTCGGCTCGACTCAATTTTTTGGTTCGGTTCAGTTTTCGGTTAGTTTTGCTCACGGGGTTCTAGAATCGGCAAACCACAGGGTTCTAGAATCTCCACGAAAGGTCACCATATTTAACGTCTCAAGAGGAAAACTTTCATTTATCTCTTTAGGATCATTGACGTTTTCATACGGGTTTTCCAATCTGGACAGATGATCGGCTGCGAGGTTCTCGGCTCCTTTAGTATCAATAACTTTGAAGTCAAATTCTTGGAGGAGGAGAACCCATCGGAGCAATCTCGCCTTGGCATCCTTTTTTGCAAAGAGATATTTAAGGGCGGAATGATCCGTATGCACTATGCTTTTGTTCATGATGAGGTAAGACCTGAATTTCTCGAAAGCATACACTATGGCAAGTAATGTTTCTCAGTTCGATCCGGTTCGTAGTCCATTATGCTCAACCCTATGTGTGATGCTTTAGGTGGAAATAAAAACATATAAATATTTATCTTTCTAACAAAAACGATATTAAAAGTTTATTAAGTCACATAATTGTCACTCTCGAGTATCTTTTAGTTCATTCAGTCATTCAATCATACATTTTAGGTTACATAGTTTTTCTCACATGTCGATCTCATACATGTCTCATACATTGGAATAAAATTAGAAATTGTGATTTCATCTTTCTTTAGTTGTTCATACTTATATCTAAAACCTTATTTTCTTGTAAAAAGCAAACATATAGGAAAGATAACTTTTTGTACTTTCTCTTTGGATAGTGTGAGTGTGTTTTTCTCTATAAGATAGACAACAGTGTATCATATTGAGAGGAGTCACAAAACAGCCTCAGGCTAGGGTGAGCATCAGGGTAATCCCGGACCGGAACCAAATATGTTCGGATTTTCGATCGCGTTCTTCACGCGTTTATGAAATTCCGTCCAAAGAAGCATTATTGGTCGGTTGTACGTAAGACCAGACCGGACCAAGGACCGAATATAAGGTAAAGTGTGGACCGAGGACCCGTTTCTCAGTTCAGTCCGGTTCGTGGTTCAATATGCTCACCCCTACCTCAGTCACGCGTGACTCCTGATGCGACAAGCCAAGCTCACGCGCCACAAACAACAAAAATAGCTCACGAAGGTGAGCAACATACATTTCGAGCATTATGAAAATGTGCCCCAACCCTCAACTGAGACGGTAACATTTAAAAAAATAATTCTTCACTACCATTTTATTTACCTATAAATATTCCTTAAACTTCAACTTCAAATTATATGCTATCTACTTTCATTATCCTTTTTACTAACAAAATGTCTCAACAAAATACTCCCCGCAACACAAACCGTCAATAACAAAGGACTAGCCGAGACACTCCTTCGACACCAGAAGGAACATTTAGTCTCCAAAATACTCCACCGGCAATCCAACAACAACAACAAATCAACTTCTAAGCACCATAATTCATTTACCCAAACCAACCATACTACTTAACCCAACCATACAATAATCCGCCATTAGCACCTCCACAACAACAAAATGCGTACAACCCATATGAACAACCAAAAAACATGTTTAGTCATTACGAATATGGTTCACAACATACCGTTGGCGGTTCTTCATCTCACCCTCACGTTGGCGGTTCTTCATCCCCCGTCAGGCATTTTAGTTTAGATGATGTGGAAGAAATGTACTCCCATCAGTTTTCGGATTCCTTTCGTAAGGAGCAGTCTCTAGTCAAAGAAGTAGAAGAGATACAGGTCCCGGCCCCAAAGAAGAAGTCGAACCGAAGACACCAACCGGCCCCAAAAAAGAGGACAACAAACCGAAAAGGCGAGGAACAACGTTATGTTCCATGGACCCGTGAGGAAGAGACTGCATTGTGCAAATCTTGGGTTCGTATATCCAAAGATAGCGTTCAGGGTACTTCGATAAAGGAGAAGGGGTTTTGGGTTGAGGTCATGAAGCACATGCACTCGACTTATCCTATCACCCAGCGTCATGCGTACGACATGATTAACGATAAGTGGAAGACCGTACGTCTGAAAGTTGCTACTTTTTGTGGTGTGTACGATAACATTTTTTGAACGTACACTGGTGGAGCCAGCGATGTGGATTATTTTCAAAGGGCACAAACAAAATATCAAGTTGAGTATTCAGTCTCATTTACACTTCTTCATTGTTGTGAGGTGTTAAAGAGTGTGATAAATGGACTTGACAATAAGTTCCATAATTTATGCGATCAAGGGAGGAGAAAAAGAGCAAGAGATACAAGTCGAGTGACGAGAGTTCATTCAACATAAGGGAGTCAGGAGAGGGTGGTTTCAATTTGAATAGCACAATTAGGGACGAGGAAGATGAAGTGGAGGAAGTTCGTCCAAGTCGTCCCATTAGCAGGGACCTAGCAAAGATGAAAGGGAAAGCAGGGATGTCGTCAAAATCTTCAACAACTGGCTTTGATGTGGAATAGTTAGCCAAGTTAATGGCCAATGAGTATGCAGTGGCCAACGACCCGCACAACACAAAAAAAGGGCCAGGAAATGACAGAGTTATTGCATATGAAAAATGTTGGTGCAACATTGACTAGGATCTCGTTTATGTTTTAACAATGACAAATAAATGTTCGCAAAATGTAAAATCACAAACGATAGCCAAAATCCGTAAAACCAAACTTTTACATCTGGCACGCGTCAGCGCATGGCCACCACGCCACACGCGAAGTCTATTTTACGGATTTTACAATTATAGGCTTTCCTCTTACCCGACACATATGAAAACTTCAATAAAGGTATGTACATCATATTTTAGCATTTGGGAACACTCTAAATGAGGTTTAGACTTAGAGAGGAGCAAAAACGAATCCTTCCATTTTTCTATAAAATTCCAACTCAAATCTTTTATCAAATGCCTCTTTCCAAGGTCGAGACTTCTTTCTAAACCTAGTATGATCATAAATTCAACATACCATCAAGCAAAAGTAATCATTTGACCTTAATCTGGATTTATGTTGTTTCTAATCACGTAACGGGTTTAACTCTCTTATTGGTCAAACTAAGTCAAATGTCATCTTGCGTAAACGCATCCTTTCTCGTTATAAGATATGATTTACTTAAGATGCAAAGCACTTTGCTTGTTTGCATCAAGATGATTAGTGATCATATCCTTTTTTGATTATCATGGATTAAAGTCTAAATGACTAATTGAGTTTGTGGTATTTGGAAGTTAATCATACTTTGACTTTTCTCACTTCCTTACCCATACAAATATTTTACAAACTCACATGTATTCCTCACATGTACAAGTCCACACTTCTTCTACACAATCCTTCTACCCATTTTTCCTAATCACTTGTTTATCCTTCTTACACAACAAGTGATTTCATCTTTTCTACACACTCTCCAAACATCTTCTTCCTAAAACATTTCCATGATCACATATGCCCACTCTTTTCTATTTTATTAGAAATGTGATTTGTTAACATAAGAAATTCACTAACAAAACACGATCCGGATGTCGGGGAGGATTAAATAAAAAGAAAGCCATATTATTAGATTCTAGAGAAAAAGGGAAGAGTGTGTGTTTCTAGAGAGAGAAAGGGAAACACATACTTATGAGATGGTTACAAATGAATCCTCACCCCTCCATGGAAGTATGGAGGGGGTTATATAGGCCTTGACATGCCTCACTATCCTATATTAATGTTTCTAGTCCTTGCGTATCTTGTCTATATTATATCTATTGTAATTTCGTATAAGTCGACATATTTTAAGGCTAACAATCTTCCCCTAATATGTGGACATACAGAATTACTTACAATGTTCCTAACAAGTACAAGTACAAATACAAACAAAATAAAGTCTTCCAAAGTGCTTCCAATGCTGAAGATGACTTCTGTGTCTTCCGGTCTTGAAACTTGTACTCCAGCTTGGATCTTCAATGTCTCTACTTGTTCAGGAACCACTGTAATATGCATGAGTTAGATTAACTTCCCCCAATCCATGCATCATGTCTTGAAAATCTTTCTTCATAGACTCCTTTTTGGTGAAGTTTCTAAATCAGCTTCCCTTAAACCAACAACCGTATCTTGAGTAGATTCTGAAATTTTGATGCAGCTTGAACAATCTTCTAACTTTGACATTTAAAGTGCATAACATAATTTTGTAGAAGAAGAAATCAAGAAATTCGTTCAGGGGAACATGCATGAAATCAGCAACAAATCTTCTCACGTGTGTAGAATACTTCACAAACCATACTAAGTAAAGTAGTATACACTACTTCCCCCTGGAAGTGGAACTAATTACATTAAAGTACACGTTTTCCCCTATGAAGGTTTCAAACTCTCGGAAGCATCATTGAAGTGTACGCCCATATAACCGACAAGTTCTTGTCTTAAGCAAACATCTTGAAAAGTTATGAACGACATTGAAGAAATTTGAAAGATTTTGCTTAGACGGTGAAGTACCATTAACGTTTTGTAGCTTCAAATATCCTGTGAGAATTGCTGATCACATCTCATCCTTTAAACTCTTTGGCTAACTTACCAACCTCGTATTCTGTCGGCTATTGATTTGACCACATGGTGAAGTAAACCTGGTATGCCAAACTTGAAAATAAAGTAAAATCCCCTAAATTTATTATTTAAGCTTGCACTGTTGTTGATTGAAGAGCGGTGCAGAAGCAAACCTTTAAGTACCCTATACCCAACATCAAAAGTATAAGAAGTACAACACCTCTTGAAATTATCCACATCGTCATCTGCGTGTGACACTGAGTACTACAACGTAACTCCTTTAAGTGATAGTTAACCAGGTCTTCAACCAACCACCCCGAATACTGGAAACTAGATAATCTAAGTCTTAATCATACACTGTTATAAGTTCAAGCAAGTCATCAATCGATAGATTGGGTTTGAAGAAAAGGGGTAGAAAGTAGAAGGAAGTCTCAATGATGAAATAAGTAGACGCCTTCGTGAGACCCACTTCAATCTCAAATAAGGGATACCAAAACAACTCTATGATCACTTGACATTCTAAATCCAAATCCATAGCCATTTTGATGTTTTAGTGAATCTTTAATATAGGATCGTTTTAGCATTAAGTGTTGTGTTTGCTTTGGTATTTTGATTGAATGTTGTTAAACTAGGACAAAATGAACATTGTCTAGATAACGTTGTCATGTAAGTGTAATCGTGGAATAAGGACCAGCGGTGCAAAAGAATTTGACTTCTAAGGGTAAATGATCAAACGACGTGATATGAGCATCAAATCGTTGTATGAATGGATCAAACCTCTAGTTAGATGTTGTCAAACCTCTAGATGAACTATGTCAAACCTCTGAATGAACTCTGTCAAACCTTTGGATGAACTCTGACAACCCTTTGGATAAACTAGCCAAACCTCTGGATGAATGTTGTCAAACTTCTGGATGAACTAGCCAAACCTCTAGATGAACTGTGTCAAATCGCTAGTTACGCCAAATTGCCACTTTGGTCAAATTGTTGGTGTTGACTGAGGTCAAATTCCTAGTGTTGACTGAGGTCAAATTGCTAGATTTAGTCAAATTGCTAGTGTTGACTGAGGTCAAATTGCTAGTGTTAACTGAGGTCAAATTGCTAGATTTAGTCAAATTGCTAGAAGAACAGGACAAATCGCTACTTTTGCAATTTAGATCAAATCGCTACTTTTGCTAAACTGTCAAATTGTTAGTTTTGATTTTCTTCCAAATCGTTAGTTTTGCTTTTATGCCAAATCGTTAGATGAACACGCCAAATCGTAGGTTTTGCTAAAAAGTACAAACGACCACAAACACAAAAAAACCTAAAACCCACAATTTTTAACGTTTTTTCTTGAAATTTTTTTGCAAAACTAACTATGTTTAAGCTATATCTATCATAAAAATACAAACTTTAACATTTTTAACATCAAAATTTGTGCCACTTGTTTTTTCAAAAATATAGCAAAAATAACACACTTTTTGCAAGATTTTGCTAACATCAAACACAAAACGCCCCTAGTTAGCTCTGATGCTATTGATCCCACTTGAAAAGATCTTGCTTAGCTTGTAAAAGGCTTAGTTGTATTGAATAAATCCAAAACAACATGTGTTAGAACCGTAGAATGAATAAATCAAAGACAATGCGGTACTCTAGACAATGATACTAAGAATAAACAAGCAAAAAAACAGTGACAAACAAGATTATAAAATACCAAAACCTAAAACGCCTCAAAATAATAATACGAACACTCTTAAAAGTGTAAGGTTTAAACAAAACCTTGAATCTATAAATTACATAAATAATGAAAATGATATATAAGAACTACAATCCAACAGGGTCTCCATTATTAACACCCAGGAACCCTAATGTGATTACAACGCATTTACTAACCATACATATCCTTTACCTAAAATATCCCATACATACTCTTTAGCAGTACTATAATAGACTAACAGAACTAACTAAGATTACAGTATAAACTCTCTAGCTGTAGAAAATTTTAGTACTGGCAGTACAAATAAATCCACTAGCAATAATTAAAAGACTTAGAACTTTTTTTTCTTCAATTTTGAGCCCAGTCAATAACTCCAAACCAGCAGTTGTCACATTGCACCACAACAGTAGTAACATTTAAAGTATCCTTTTATTCCCAAAAATCTCCCCATATACTTATATTCCATCATTTTTTAATCATCAAGTAATCTATGAACCTTAGGAGGTGATGTATCCTAACATTTCAAGGATTCTTGAGTTTTTTATGTTATGAGCTTTCAAAAGTTGATAACGAGTTTCATTCCAATAGTCCAGTCTTGCAGCTTCCCTAATCAGCATGTCATTGATGGTAAATTAGGTGAAAGTGGATATCTTTTCTCTACAAGATATAGATATGTTGGATGTTTTCAAACCTCACAAAAATAAATTCCTCAAGATAAAAAAAAAAAAGAATCCTATAGCATCCAAAGCAAGTATCTTCTGTCCTTGTAAGATTCCTCCATATATTCCTCTCAACATCAGTTCAAACTTCAAACATAACTTTTAAATCACCCCATAACACCCTTTTATATGCTTCCTCAAGCCTTGTATACCTATGCTTAGTCTTAACCAACTTCCACAAATTTTCCAAATCTTCTCTGTCAAATTCTTTGATCAATTGACTAAACAATGTGTATGTCTTGGTACTTCCATTAGCTCTTATTATTTTATAGGATCCTTTCCTTCCTGCTCTATGAATTTGAAAACCTATAATAGGTGTAGGCTTAGCAGCTAAAGGTATAACATGAACTATAAATTCTTCATATGGAATAATCTTAAAGCATTGTTTAAGATCTTCTCTCTCTTTATCATCATCATCTACCTTTTGCCTTTTAGAAGACTCTTGTTCTAGCTCATCTCCTGCTCTCTTTGAACCGCTTTCTTCTCTTGTTTCTCTGCCTTTCACCAACTCTGCATCCATGTCTACAAATATGTTCACTCTTTTCATTTCTTTCTCAAATAACATCTGAATCTCCTTAAAACTTTTTTTCTTCAATTGAGTGTGCTTGTATCCAGCCATGTTCTTCAGATAAGTAGACATTATGTTTCTCTTTTGAGTTTTAGTTGGTGGTTTTCTTGTCTGCTCTTTTGCTTTAAGTTTTGCAAAATGTTTCTTCCTTTTATCCACGAGCTCCACAAATAATCTTGACCTTTCTTCAATAGATATCTCTCCTTGCTCTTCTGTCTGTAATTTTGCAGCTAACTCATAGTCTACATCCATCATAGCTTAAACATCATCCCATTCAACAGTGTTTACAGCTTTACTAACTTCTTCTTCTCTTTCTCTTTCAAGCCTGGCTTCTTCATCTAACTCTGCTCGAAGTCTTTGAGCAACATCAGCATCATATTCAATTTGATCTTTGCCTTTCATTTTCACTTGTTTCTCAGGCTCTTGCATGATGCCTTTTCCTTTATCTTTTGCTGGAATATGAGATTGAGGTCTTGATGTTGTTGTTGGTTCACTTGGCTCTTTAAACATAAATCCTTTATCTTTTTGTGATCTTGAAGCACTACTTTTGATCTTCACTAAGGTTTTAGCCAATGTGATATCATCAGTGATTGAATCATCAACTGGTCTTATAGGACTAGCATCACTAACATCCACATCAGATGGTACACTGGCAATTGTAACTTCAGCAGTACTAATATCATGACCATACCTCCCCTGAGTCTCTGCATCCTCTTGAAACCATGAAATCCCTTCGTCTTGGTCAATTTTATTCCTCCCCTGTTTGGAGGCATCCTCCTAATAACCCAAACTCTTTTCAGAAGAAGACTCTATTCTGACTTTAAATAACCTCCTCTTGAGTTGTGGAGTTCTTGACTTTTTCTTCTTTTCCAACTTCTTTACTCTCCTCTTTAGATTAGTAATTTCTAAATCCTAAGCAGTCTTTATATTTTCCAAGGCAAGAACTCTTTCAGACAATTTTGTACAAAGGTCCATCAATTCCTATAGTTTCATACTGTCCTCCCCACTTCCAAGTGTGTTAACTCTGATACCACTTGTTGATCCCAGTTGAATAGATCTTGCTTAGCTTGTAAAAGGCTTAGTTATATTGAATAAATCCAAGACAACTATGGTAGAAACTTTGATTGAATATATCAAAGACTATGCGGAATCTAGTCTATGATACTAAGAAGAACAAGCAATAAAATAGTGACAAACAAGATTGTATAATACCAAACTTTAAGCCTCAATATATTAATACAAACACTCTTGATAGTGTTAGGGTTAGACAAAACCTTGAAGCTATAAATGACTAAATATGAAAATGAGATATATGAACTACATGCCCTAGGGTCTCCTTTTATACACCAAGGAACCCTAATGGGCTTACAACGTGTTTTCTACTCATACATATTTTTTCCTAAAATATCTCATACATATCTCTTTAGCAATACTAAAACAGACTAACAGTACTAACTAAGTGTAACAGCAGAAACTCTTCTAGCAGTAGTAACATTTTGTACTGGCACTACTAATATTACACTAGCAGTAGTAATAACTTAGAACTTTTTTTTTCTTCAATTTTGAGCAACATCAGTAACTCCAACCAGCAGTTGTAACTTGAACCAGCAATAGTAACAATTAAAAATCATTTTATTCCCAACAGATGCCAACTGTTAACATAAGAAATTCACTAACAAAACACAATCCGGAGGTCGGGGAGGATAAAATAGAAAGAAAGCCATATTATTATATTGTAGAGAGAGAAAGGGAAGAGTGTGTGTTTCTAGAAAGAGAAAGGGAAACGCACACTTATGAGATGGTTACAAATGAATCCTCACCCCTCCATGGAAGTATGAAAGGGGTTATATAGGCCTTGACATACCTCACTATCCTATATTGACGTTTCTAGTCCTTGCGCATCTTGTCTATATTATATCTATTGTAATTCCGTATAGGTCGACATATTTTAAGGCTAACATGATTATTAACCCAAATCAATCCTTTGATTTCATTCTTCATCCTTATCTTCATATTCTTCAAACCTTCATACACATAAACCTTCACCAAATAAACCTCAAATCTTATCCTCAATAATGCCAACTCACATTCCCTTACACAATGTACCTTCCTTGTACTTTTGGTACATTTATGTCTCCTACATTCCAAACAATATATATTCCATATCTTTTCAAAAAAATCTCCACCACATATCCACTATTCACCTTCTTCTCTAATGAATTCAAAATACACACACTCACACACACTCTCATCACAACTCTTGATCAAGCCATGTCACCAATCCAAGTTCACACATTCTTCCTTTTCTCAACCCTTGGATTGTTTCTCAAACAAACACACTTTCTCTTCTACCCTTGATCAAGTCACCTTATCAATCCAAACTCCCTTGTTCTCTTCTCAACCATTGGATTGATCTCTCATCTCAAACAAACACAACTTCTCTCACAAACATTCACTTCTCACTCACATAACAAACACAATCTTCTTTCTACCCTTGATCATGCCACTTAACCAAGTGTCATCTTCACATCCTAACCCTCCATTTCAAACTAAGATCAAGAAGCTCCTTTCCATCACATTATGTCACATCATGACAACTCATACACAACTCATTCCTTCTTATCCAACATGTGGCAAAATGAATTTGAAATTTAAATTTCAAATCTTTCCCCATTTCTCGCCAAGCAAAGAATATTCCAAGAATATTCTCTTGTACCCTAACTAGCAATTTCAAATCTTTAGTTGGATCCCAACTAAGCTAGTTAGACTTTAAGGAATACCCAAAATACCCCTTTCCAATAATTCTTTTCTCTCTTTACTTTATCAGATTAGCAAAACGCTTTTAATACTTCACAAAACGCTTTTATCAAATGGCTATTTGAGTTGGGTAACCTTGAGTGTAAGAATGATTGAAAGGTCATAGCGTGAAGTACAATTGGGGGTTTAACAAGAGTGGGTAGTTAAAAAGCTAAAAACCCAAAAAAATGGGTTTGGGTTTCTGAGGCGCTGGCCACGCGCTGATGCATGGCCAGCGCGCCACACACGAATTACATTTACCTACTTTTGGGTTTTTGGCCTATGAATACCCCCTCTTGGCCTTTGTATTCCTCACCTCTTGCAAACATTCTTTCCTCTCTTTTCTCCCCTCTAATCTTCTAAGTCTAAACATCAAGTGTTCTTAATCTTCTCCTCTCACACATCTCCGTAAGAGAGCCACACAAGTACCTAATCTATACTTGTGTGTTTTGTTGAGGGTCTTGTTTCTCATACCCTTTTTTTAGAATTGAGTCTCTAGGCTAGGTTAGGACTTGGTTCAACAAACTATCTTATTTCATCTTATCAAGTTGTAAGGGAAGTCTTGTATCTATGGGATCAAGCCTCGATCATTAGGGATCTAGTTGGGGTTTGATAAGCTTCCAAGGAGAAGGCTTCTAGAGTTATAGGTTAAGTCGAATCACATGTTCTTAGGGGTGGATTCTTAGGCATAATACCATAGTATTAACTCTTCCGTGTGAGCGCCGACTTTGTTGAAAGTCGATAGAGTTGAAATGTCATACGATTTATATCCACCAATAAAGAATAATAATACTAGGAATAGTATATCGTTGTCGTGGGATTCGTAACTTGACGTACGGAAGGACTAAAACCCCCTCCTGAACCATATATAATCGTGGTGTCTCTTTTTCACTCTTTACCTCTATCGACTATAATGTTTCTTATTGGCAAAGTAGACTAGTACACCACTTGGCTCTTTCGAGACTTGAAGTTTTATAAACTTTGAAGAAGTTAAGAAAACCATATTCACCCCCCCTACGATTCTAAAATTGGTATCAAAGCAGCTTACTCAAGTTTTCAAGTGTTAAAACCTTCCTGAGAAGTCGTTTTAAGTTAAAAACTTCTTTTTCAAAATTCATAATCCTAACTCCTATTTTTGAAAAAGTTGAGTAAAGATCCATGGCTCAAGAGAACCATGTTAAGAGGTGTTCTATGCAAAGACCACCTTTGTTAGAACCAAATGGGTTTTGCTTTTAGAAAGCCCGCTTTAAGACTTATGTTAAGTCCACAGATATTGACTTGTGTCAAGTCATCCAAAACGACGTTTTTTTACTTCGAAGTTGAAGATGAAGAAATGAAGTTGATGAAGGAAATGCCATATGAACTTCTCAAGGACAATGAGAAGAAACAACTTGGCAAGAATGAAGAAGCCAAAATGACCATCTACAATGCTCTACCCCGCAAAGAGTATGAGCGAGTCTTCATGTGTAAAACTACCAAAGAGGTTTGACATACACTCATCATCACTCACAAAGGCAATTTACAAGTCAAGAATTGCAAGATTGATTTACTTACTCAAGAATACGAGAAGTTCTCAATCTACAATGAAGAAACTATTGATAGCGATTTCACAAGATTCAATGCTATCGTGACTAGTCTCAAATCTTTAGATTCGGACACTCAAGCAAGAATCATGTAAGAAAGTTTCTTCGTGCTCAACCATTGAAATGGAGAGCCAAGGTAACGGCCATTGAAGAAGCCAAAGATTTGGCCACTCTTCCTCTTGATGAGCTAATCGGAAATATAAAAGTTTATGAAATGGTCTTAGATAATGATGGCGTAGGATCTAAGACCACCAAAGAAAAATTTAAATCCTTAGCTCTTAAAGCTAAAGTCACTAGGGAGAAAACTAGTGATGATAGTGATAGTCAAGGAGGAAGCGATGAAGACATAGACGAAGAAGAAGAAGCTGAAGCATTTAATTTGTTGGCTAGGAACTTCCGTAAGTTCTTTCGCAAGGGTAATCGGTTCGAACGCAGAAATTGATTTGGTAATGGCGGAAATTGGTTCGGTAAAGGCCGCGGTAATAGCTTCAAGGACAAAGGTGGTGAAAGCTCAAAGAAAAAGGGAGCATGCTACAATTGCGGAATAAAAGGCCACTTTGCTAGTGAGTGTAGAAAGCCAAAGGAGAACAAGGCTTTTATGGGAGGAGCATGGAGCGATAGTGAAGACGGCGACGAACATCAAAACGACGCAACATGTCTCATGGCTATCGAATCACAAGAAGTAGTATCCAAACCATCTAGCTATAATATTGATTTAAACATTATTGACTTGCAAAAGGAGAATGAGGAACTCCTAAAGTTTGACAAGGATTTTACTAAAACTTTTGGAAAACTCTTAAAAGAAAAAGTGTTCTCGAAGATAAAAATTTAAAACATTCAAGTAAAATCAATGATCTTGAAATTGAAGTAAAGAAACTTGCAAATGATAAAGAGGTGGTTGAACCTTGCAAGACATGTGATGTACTCACCAAAGAGGTTAACTCTTTAAAGTGCAATGTTTCTAGACTTCAAGATGAAGCATTGAATTTTTCAAAATTCAAAGAAAGTAGCATTGCTTTGGATGATATGCTAAGTCGTTAAAAATTGTCCCAAGATAAGAAAGGTCTTGGATTCTCGAAAAATGAAAAAACCACTTCCGCAAGTCCAAACAAACCAATAGTGTTTGTAAAAGAGAGTCAAAAAGAAACCTTCTCAAAAAGCTTTGTTAAACCCGTAGCTCCTCAAACTCATTTTGCAAACACTCGAGTCTCCCAAGCACCCATTACAAGAGTGAAAACAACATATCACTCGGGCTCACATAATGGACTTGGATACACACGACCTCGAGTTGACCATAGACCTCTTTTACCTACACCACATATGAGACCTTCAAACTCATATGTTCGAAGACCTTCTTTTCAAAAGAACCATTCTTTGAGAAGAAGAATTTATTACAGCAACCAAAGGTCTTCATATCACCAATCTAGCACCTTCCAAAGGAGAGAAAACTCCTACCCAAATCAAAGGCTAAAAACACCTTGGAGCGTTGGTCCAAACTTTCAGAACTCCTATGATTTTCAAAATAATCCTTGGTCCGCGTTCTCAAGGTACGGCCTACATAAACTATGTGCCTTACTACAAGACCCAAGAATAGTTAACTTAGGCACCATATTTGCTAGCCACAACGGACCCAAGAAAAAATAGGTACCATGACCTTGAATTTATGTTTGCTTGTAGGTGTGTCTTAAATGCGATCTACGACCGGATGATTAGATTGTAGATAGTGGTTGCACTAAGCACATGACCGGGAATAGAAGATTGTTTACTTCGTACAAGGCATATGATGGTGGACATGTCGTATTTGGGAGCAACCTAAAAGGCAAGGTAGTCGGTGGAGGTAATATTACTCATGAATCCATCACAATTACCAATGTTGAGCATGTTAGTGGTCTAACTTTCAACTTGATTAGCGTATGCCAATTATGTGATGATTATTGCGCAGTTAGCTTTACTAAAGTAGATTGCACTATTAGTAAAAATGATAAAATGCTAGCTAAAGGACATAGGAGAAATGGTCTATACACTTGCAAATTGGGAGATAACTCCAAACAACAAATTTGTCTTGCATCCGTGGTGGATAACTCAACGCTTTGACATAGGAGGTTAGGTCATGCCAATATGCAGATAGTTCAAAACATAGCTTCCAACGAGCTAGTAAGAAACTTACCTAAGTTGAGCTTTGAAAGACATTTTTATGATACGTGTGGTTTAGGAAGACAAGGTAATGCAAACAATAGGTCTAGGAAAGAAGTGTCAGCTACTAGGGTTTTAGAGTTATTACACTTAGATTTGCGTGAGCCATCTCTAATTCAAAGTTATGGAGGGAACTTCTACACTTTAATAATTGTTGATGATCACTCAAACTACACTTGGGTTATGTTTGTAGAGTCTAAGAGCACTAGGTATGGTTGGTGCCATGGCTTGAGCCGTGGGCCAAAAAGTGTAATTTTTTCTCCACAACACCAAAAACTTCCATAACACCAAAAAGTGGCTCCTTGGTTAACACAACATTTTTGGTGTTATGGAGTACTTTTCTATTTTTTCATTTTTATATAAAAAAACTTATAAACTCAAAACTTAAATTTCATTAATTTAAAAAAAACATTACATAAACTTAAAAAAAACATAAACTTAAATAGAAAAAACAATAAACATAAATAAAATACGATAACAATTTAAAAGTTAAAATACGTCTCCGGGGCCTTCTCTTTCAAAGCCTCGATCCTAGCCGCGTATTCCGGATTCATCCCCGTAGTGTCGAAAGTAAGAATCTTCAAATCTTTGTTTCTTTTTTGAAGTTCAACCACCGCGAGTCTAGCCGCTAGCTCACGATCCAATGATTCTTTTTTCGCTTCACGATCTAATTGAATTTGTTCTTGAAAGAACTCGGTTAGTCGGTTTTTAGACGAACCGGAAGTGGCGGATGAGCTTGCCGAGGAATGTTGACTTTTAGACTTTCAAGGATCCCCAGATGGATGCGGTATAGCATCCTCTCCAAACATTTCGGGCTCATCTTCGCCCGTTACCCGTCCTCGGGTTCTTCGTGCTTGTGTCGACTCGAGGTTTGTCCACTTATATTTATCTTTCAAACAATTGCCAAGCATCACGGTGTCGAAACTCAACACCATATTGATCACGAAACAAATTGAGCACCCGGGTATACAAATTTTCTTCATTTTCACCACTTAAAAGCTCGGTTTGGTTGTAAATCGCGTTAAACTTTTGAACATCGCGATTCATCGGTGTCCACTTACACGTCAACATATTTTTATTTCTTGACTTAAAACCAAGTTCTTTGGCTTATTGATTGTAAATGGTGAGAATTTTGTACCAAAACGTATCCCTCGCTTGGTCACTCCTATTTTTTGGATATTTCAATAAAACATTTCGTCAAAAAATTTTCCTCCTCTTGAGACCAAAACACCTGATCGATTTTAGGTTCCTTAGGTTGTTTGTTACGCGTTGGTTTTTTGGCCGTTGATTTTTTTAGGTTTTGTTTGTGAGACGGACGTGACTGGGCCTCGTCCCCGGCTTCGACGTCTGCTTCGGCTTCGGCTTCGGTTTGGCCATCGGGTTCGGGTTGGGACGAATGGGGTGGAAATTAGGATTGTTGGGTTGGTTGTGTTTGTGATAACCAAAATTGAAATTACTCGGGAGTACAATTGAGAAACGGGTTTTGATTTGGGACTTGAAAGTGGGAGAACGGGTTTGGAATTTGTATAGTGGGCGTGGTGGAAAATGGGAGTTGCTTGATGTCGGAGTTGTCGGATTAGATGAAGATGACGAATTTTGTAGGCTGTAGAAGAAATCGTTTATCCAATTGTTTTGATTCGAGTTCATATTGGGATCCATGGAAAATTGAAAGAGATATATAAAATTGAAAGAGATTATTGTTTGGAAGTGTATAAAAAATATGTAAGTTTGTATATGTATATATACAAAAATAATGGCTCAAAATTTGCAAAAAACACCCTAAAACGACTATATTTCAAAAAATCCCGCTCCTCCAACGGCTAGTTTAAAAAAAAATTGAAAACGCAAAAAAAGCGACTTGAAAACGCGAGAAGCAGTACAACTTCTTGCGTTTTTATGTCACGTTTTCGCCCAATATTTGGGCTGGTGGTGGCGGCGCGAGGGGTGAAAACGCCACCCACGGTGTGGTTCTCGCGTCGTGGGGTGACGTTTTCGTCCATGGCTCAAGCCATGGCTCACCATACCTTGTGCTCTATGGAAGATGTCTTAGAAAAGTTTAAAATATTGAGTAAAAAGCTTGAAAACCTCCATGATTGTTCCATTGTTTCAATTGTAACAAATCATAGTAGCGAATTTGATAAATTATAATTTGGGAGCTTTCGTGAACAACATGGAATGTCTTATAACTTGGTCGGGCCTGTTCACTTCTTAATCAAGTGAAATTGTTCAAAGAACACATTGCAAGTTAAGAAATATGAGTCGTGCTATGTTAGACGAGAAATCCATTCCACAAAAGGTTTGGTGTCATGCAATAGATACGGCAACATACATCTTCAATAGGGTTTATATTAGAAAATTCATTAATAAAACACCCAACAAAATCCTTAGAAATAGGAAGCCGTCATTAGAATACTTTAGGGTCTTTGGTTTTAAAGTATTTATACTTAACACTAAAGTACATCTCACCAAGTTTGACCCAAAGTCATACGAAGGTGTGTTTTTAGGATACTCTCAAACAAGTAAAGCATACATAGTGCTTAACAAGGAAACAATAAGAATTGAGGAATCTCTCAATGCTACCTTTAATGAGAGCTTTCCTGAGCCTAAGTCATCTCCTTCGGTAGAAGATAATAGGATCAATGAACCCATAGCTCAAGTACTCAATGTGTCGTTGTTATTACAAGTTAATGTTTCGGATGAAGGCTATCCTAAAAGTCTAAAAGAAGCTAGAGGTCACCCAATAGAACAAGTAATTGGTGAATTGAATGAGAGAACACTTAGGTCTAAGACTAAACAAGCTTAGGATTTTTGCATGAAATTTCCTAAAGTCTAAATTACATGCATCTTGTTGAGGTTGTTCATGGTTGACATGCACCATAGGATATTGATTTGAGAGTGTGAGGGGTCAAAAATAAGAGTAGAAGTCTGAGGTCGTTTGCATACCTTTTAAGAGATGATTGTGCTCTTAGAGCTTATGTGCTTATGTGCTATGTGTTAGGACTTATGTAAAAGGCATGGAATTTAAGCAACATTGTTGTTTTAACGAGATGAAGGATAGATGTCAATGCATTATTCAAACTACGGTTAACATTATCTCGGAATCTACATGTCAAACTTATGTGCTATAAACAAGAAATTTGATCCATATCTTGTCAATATTGTAATAATCTTTGCCTCACATATTTAAATGTGTGAGATCGACTTATTCACAACATTGCATGTTCCATTCCCCATGATAGACATGAAAGATTAAATAGACAAAGTCATTGACAAAATCACTTTAGATCACAACTCATCCTTGTATTGAAGATGTAGGATTTGTGTCAACTTGCTCATTTTATGTGTTGATTGCATGCTATGTGTATTAGGATCGAAAAGAAAAGAAAAGAACTTTATGTAAACATACAAACTACTCACGTAGGTAAAGAGAATTATTTTGAAATTGAATTCGGTATGGTATTGCATAACAAACTAATGTACACAATTAATAAACATGATAATATAGTCTTCTCATCCGAGAAACTATGAAATTAATTCACCATACACTATGGTAATTAATATTATCAATGTTGACACAACACATCGACCATAAGTCTGAGATATTATACTTAGCAACACTTTGCTATTGTATAATAGATTATGCGCCCAATATATGTAAAATATCCAAGAAGGATTAAAATACACATTGAAGTAGGATTGATAACTTGGACCACTCATCCGAGATCCTAAGTATTTTCCTTGTAATGCATTGAAAATAAAGTTATCATCTTTGAAAATCCAAAATGGTGAAGGATCTCTACATAACAAAGTACAATGAAAGTATCATGCATGAACAAAATTTGGTGCATGCATGCATACTTGTAGGAACTAGCTTGTATAACTAAATCACCTAACCTCAATTAATAATCTCAATATATTAAAACAAATCACTAAATTCAACAAGGCATGATTATACTTTTAACTTAGACTTCTAATCACCATGACATAATGCTCTTCCTAACATCACCAATTTTCTTCATATAATCATTTCTACCACACCCCCAAAGAATCAAAGTACATGGTTAAGGCTTTATGTCATCTTTAGTAATCTAAACTTTCACAAATCTACAACTATAAAAGCCCATGCATTAGCTCATTAGATTCAACACAAACACAATCAAAATTTTTGGCCTAAACCAAAGTTATACAAGAATCATGAGTGAGTTTGGAGACTCATCATATCAAGAGAACAACGGGAGAAGAATGATGACGCCCGATGAAGAGGAGGCTTACCCTTAGGAACAACTTAAGAGTAGTGATGTAGACATTTGTAGGGCATTTCTTAAGTTTTGTATTATTGAAGACCCTATATGGGAAAAGATATGTATGCTCTCCGCAAGGAAATGCGAGAGATACATACATTCATTACCTTAAGGTCTTAATCGCGGTCGTTGAGGACATTTCTAGGGTCCTTCTTTAAGACATTGATGAAGAATGAATTGAGAAAGACAATGAACCTAGTAGTTGCTCCTTTGAATCATTCAAGCATTACAAGAATAATAGTAGTATAGGCTTTCTAGGTTTCCTTGTACTAGTTGTAGTTAGATGATATGTAATATATGTTGTGTGCTGCATGTATTATAAGAAATAAAATGCTTGAACTCTTATTGATTAATATTTCTTTGCTACAACATAATGGGATGAAATTATGATAAAATTGTCCATGCATGCTCAACAAAAAGTAACTGTAGTCATGAATATCTATACATATAAATGTTAAAATGTGTATATGAATATATGCAACAACATAAAAATTCACAATAATCCACATCTGTACTCATCCATGTCTCCAAGATTCTAAATGGTAAGCTAACCCATTGTAGCACCTCGGAAAAATTTAGGACTTCTTGTTGCTTTATGTATCGCAAGCTATTGCAAATTTACTGTTACTTTTCCAATAAAAGTTACTCTTCAAGCGACATACAACATTTTGCACTATTTAAGAGATATAATAATGCGTGTAAATTGTCGTTTTGTTTACGGATCAAAAAGGGGCACTTTAGAAAACGCGTAGCAATAAAAATCATATTTTATTTTTACGCCGCGCGAAACAGAGTCGCACGATTATATTATTTTGTAAACCCGTCT